>JASANA010002497.1:0-10604 GCA_030248095.1 Ptycholaimellus sp. GST1_10
GGACTGGTGCTTGAGGACGATGTCGCCGAAGTAGCTGAGGAGGCCGGTGGTGGGGCAGAAGAGGTCCTGGAGGAGTTTGAAGTCCTCGCCGAGGAGCATAGCCGGGGCATCCTTGCCCAGGTTGACATTGCCGTCGGTGTAGAGGTCGATGAGGGGCTGGCGGTTGCGCAGGATGCTCCTCCCCATCTCGATGTCAGAAAGCCAGCGCACTGCGATGCGCGCCTTCAGTGCCGTCCCGTTCTTGGCCCGCAGCAGCTGCCCTGCCTTGGTCCGCCGGAAGAAGCGCGTGAACTCGGAGTAGGTGCGTAGCTTCTGGTAGATGGGCAGGGTCTTGTAGACGGCCTTCTTCTCGACGAGGTTCATGCGATGGTCGAAACACCACCAGCGGATCTCCAAGCCCATCCGAGTCTCCACCAGCTCGATGAAGCGCTCTCCATCAGTCGTCTCCACCCCAGGGTCAAAGCTGTCGCCAGTCGCAGCCTCCTCCAGGTCTTCGGCGCTGGGTAGGTTCAGGTCGGCGTAGAAGATGGACTCCAGCGCCAGCCCCAGCCCCTCTTCATCGGCGAATCCGGACTGGTCTGGAGCTTGGTGGAGGAGCTGTATCGAAGCCGATCGCGAGAGGGTGGGTGTTGATGTAGAGGGGCCGGCCGCCGCCTCCTCCTCCTTGTCTCCTCCTCCTTCTCCAGACCCCAGCTGCGACTGCGACTCCTCGAACTGGCGGACCAAGAACTCGCGCCCTAGGTGGTCTCGAATGCCGGCCTTCAGATTGGAGCCGCCGTCGCAGATTATCTACAAATCATAGCCCTTTGCTCAGAGGATATAGAGGGGATAGCTGGAACTTTGTGCAGCTGTTCCTCCTTCAGGCCCGCTTCCTGCACCCAGATCTGCGTGAAGCTTTCCATGACCCGCTGTGCTGTCGCTGGTGGCTCTAGGACGGCAGTGGGCAGGGTCACGTGGACGAGGCCGATCTTGGGGTCAGCAGAGAAGGCGGCCACGACGACTCCCAGATAGCACTTGCCATCCCTGCAAATCCAAATCAGTTCACTTGGAAAGGCTGAGTGGAAGGAATATAGAAGCACTTTGCCGTCCAAAGATCAATCATTGCCGATAGTCCTTGTGGACCAGCCGGAAGCAGGACGTGTTGGCGAAGGACTTCGAGCGCTGTTCGCCCCTGCTCTGCTACTCCAGCCTTGACGACTCTCTTGGACGGAATCTTGTACCGGGGCTCGGCTGCATGGAGCAGGCTGAGGAATCGGGGGTGGCTGGCAGTCTGCATTGCCTGCAATTCATCCATCTCTCTTTACCCCTTCTAATTAGAAGTCCCTGCACTATTAGTTCATCCCCTACTGTCCCCTATTACTATTCTCATTCTGTAGAGAAATGTGAACCTGCATGGGGAGTGCCGCTAGGAAGCGGTAGAGGAATTGGTTGAGTTGCTCTGTGCGTGGATGGCTGGGAGGGAGAGGCGTGCCGTTTTTGGGCGGAGACGTTGATGGTGCCATGAAGTCGGTGATCGGAGCAGCGCTGGCACTGGCCGCCGACAGCCTCTGCTTCCTCCTGGCCTTCTTGAGGGCTGCTCCTTCCGCTTCACCTATACTATCCCATTTGCACACCCTGAAGGACATGAACGGCTAGGAGGGAACTTTCTTCCAATCCTTTGAGCGCAGCATGAGCAATCTCTGGGTAGTCGTCGGAGTGGTGCTTGAGAACATGTCCCACCAGCTCCCTTACGTAGCCCCCGACCTCCCACTCGCAGCGTGGGCCTTCCTCGCCCTGCTCCTTGTCCAGTGGGAATGTGCAGTAGATCTGGACACGCTCCGTCCCCGCCTCCTTCGCTGCCTTCGTGCCGCACCACTCATCGGGCAAATGCTGCCAAGCTTTGTTCTTCCTCTTACGACCCATTTTTGGTCTATTCTTAGGCTGTCTGTTCATATGGCAATGGTTGAGCCATGCAAGCCAATGCGTAAGAGGTGTACAGCCAAATGCGCAGTTCAATACTACTCTGCGCGCTGCCTTACCTTTGCCAGGTCCAGCTTCACTTCAAACGGCAACTGCGTGGGCTTCCATGTAAGCTGAATCGATCCCAGTAGAAGCAGAAAAACATGTTTTATCCAAGCAAACCCTTCCATCAGACAACACTTCTCTGTGACAGGTGAGAAAAGGCAGCGAAAAGGGACGTTCAGTATCACCCTCAACAATGGGACAGGCCTTCTCAAGGTCGGAATCTCACCATCACTTTCCATGCCTTTTGACCGCTAGAACGGCCTCTGGAAGGGCTCTGCAGGGCTTAGGGCACATCCTAGAAGCGCCAGAGACCTTCAGCACCCCTTTGTCAGCCTTAAAACGCATGAAAAAGTGCTCCAACTAGTTATGATTTTAACCAGTTGGAGGGCGTTCCCAAATAAAAATATAAATACGATTATATCAGAAATAAGGGGGTTGACGATTAAAATTCCCAAATACTAGTTACTGGTTTATAACCAGTGATGATCACTGGTTGTATCCCCCCCTCTAGGGGGGCGGGACATGCCTCATGTTTTGACTACGTAAGTTGCTGCTTTTCCCAGTAAAGGGGAGCATTGTTTTGTCTTTAAAAAGCCTTTGTTTTGACTTTTCACTGACAGAGCACCACTACAGGGGGGAGGCCTTTTCCGTACACCTAACTTTAAAAATTTATTTCTCCAGCCCACAATAAGTTAGAGAGTTGAAAATTGGTATGGAAGTAGGTTCAACCCTCTTTCATTTACAAAAAATTTGCGGCTCAATTCATTAAATAGAACTTGAGAAACAGTCAATTTTGTAAGGTCACTCAAAAATCGATGCAACGCGACAGTGAAATTTTTTCACCTGATTTGAGGCTTGATTTCTCAGCCCCATCAAATCCGTTTAAGCTCAATTTAGTTCTAAGCGTCCATAACTTACCTAGAAATTTTTAACTTCCTAGTTGCTCCCTTTGTTGAGAAACAGCCTTCGAAGTACACCACACTTTTCCCACTTTCCTATGGTTAAGGGCCAGTCCAGCGGGAGAATACTATGAAATTATGGAAAAAATAAAAAGGTTGTTTTACTTTGAAAGCTGTTTCTCGACATAGGGCGCACCTAAAAAGATAAAAATTTATGTGTAAGTTAAGGACACTTAGGACTAAATTGTGTGAAATTTTGGGCTCAAACGGATTTGATGGGGCTGAGAAATCAAGCCTCAAAGTCAGGTGAAAAAAAAATTTACTGTCGCGTTGCATCGATTTTTGTGTGACCTTACATAATTGACTGTTTCTCAAGTTATATCTAATGAATTGAGCCGCATATTTTTATGCAAACCAAGGAGGGTTGGGCCTACTTCCACGCCAATTTTCAACTTGCTAACTTATTGTGGGCTGGAGAAATATATTTTTAAAGTTAGGTGTACGGAAAAGGCCTCCCCCCTTGTAAGAGGCTGACTAGTGCAAGGAGAATCATTCATTGCGCAAAGGAAGTAGGAGATCATAGGACAACCGCGTTCATTGAAGAAGCACCCCTGCCCCCACCTCCTCAAGCTACCGACGAACTGCGCCCACCCCATCCTCCACCACTTCAAGAAGAAGAAGAAGAAGAAGAAGCGCACAAGTTCCAGCCGCCTCCAGCTCAGCCGCTTTTCGTAGGTTGCCTAGGATGGGACCTTCGATTCTGCGCCAGGCCGCATCAGAGTTCACCAAATCTTTACCATCCATGCTCGCGTCTTCAACAAATTCATCCCCGCTGCCATTTACCTGCTTCCTGACAAAACGGAAGAAAGCTACTTTGCCATCATGGAGGTCACGACCTCTAATGCAGAAAAAAACTAACAGGCAGCAAAAGTTTTGATGATTTCAGGAGTTGGAAGTGCGGGCAATGAGGCTTCTCAGTGATTTCAAGCTGGCATCGCTCAACGCTGCCACTGGTAGCGACCCAAAAGCAATCTGAACCCACTAGCTAACCATCCTAAATAAATAAATAAAGAAGAAATAATTCAATGATTAATAAAAATGTACTCAAATAAAACATGCAAAAATCATAATGGGTACTTTTCGCCGGGGTACTTTTAGCCATGGGTACTTTTAGCCGGGGTACTTTTAGCCATGGGTACTTTTAGCCATGGGTACTTTTAGCCAGGGGTACTTTTAGCCGTGGGTACTTTTAGCCGTGGGTACTTTTTGCCGGGGTACTTTTAGCCGGGGTACTTTTAGCCAGGGTACTTTTAGCCTAGAATCGGCTGGGACTAGCCTAGTAAATGTAAGTGGGTGTGATGGGTGAGGCATCAAAGGACAAATCACCATTTGATAGGTTCACTTGGCAGTCTATGGTAGGGGATGAAGACTTTCTGTGGCACGATATAGTGTCACTAGCTTTTGTTCTTAAGTGGGACTATGCCAAAGACCCAAAGTGTCTAGGCAAGGATTTAAGAAAAGTTTTGCAAAATTAGCGGATCTTCTCTGGCAGTGGGAATTGTTAGTCAGGGCAAAAAAAGCCAACTGGACAGGCAGATGAGGCAATAGAGGCTCTTGAGTGGAAAATTGCAGGCCTATTGCATCTGAAAATAGATGCAGGTTACCCTTTTTTGCTGAAAAGCTGTCATGCTCAGTGGCTTATTCGTCATTTAATCTCTGGCTCTTTTGGGGATTATGAGGCATTGATTAAGCCAAGAAGTGGTGAAAATTCAATTTATGGTTTTGATTTCATTTCATTTGGCTCTCCTGAAATTTTGGAGGAATGCAAGGAAAATGCTTTGGCAATAATAGTTATGGCTGAGCAGCTAGATGAGACATTGCTGACAGCAGCAGAGCTTCTCTCTTGTGGCCAAATGAGATTTGAGGTTTCTACACTAGAGTTAAGAAGCAGTGGAGGCATGATTTTGAGGACTTGGCCACAAAGGGATAGTCTATTATTGGGGCTACCAAATTGCCCAGCAAAAATTGCTGAGGAGCATGAAGAGGTGTTTGAGGAAGGGCGGAAGTCTTTGCCAATGGAGATGGCTGAGTGTGAGCCATCGCTGGACTGCATCAACATGGACAGCCAGGACAGTGAGGCCGGGGCCATCGGTGGCTGTGACCAATCACCAAGTCCAACACCAGGTACCCCAACCCTACCTTCTCCTACTCAGCCTGGTCCAGGAAATGGACAAGAGGCAGGTGAGAGTGAAAGTGGCAAGAACTTGACTGCTTTGTGTGTCATGGAGGGGCGAGAATTCTAGCCTATCCCATTATGATCGGCTGTTTTCACAAAAGACTCGGCTGAATTCTGGGTCATCTGACAAGGATGAGTGTGAAAGGAGGAGGTTGAGAGAAGAGGAGGAAGAGAGAGAAAGAGAAGAAACCAGAGTGGTGGGTGCATATTCCTCAGCAGTGAGCAGATGGCAAGACAAGTTGCTCATTGTTGCAGGACTCTCACTCATCTCCTGGCTATTCTCATGGGTCCCCTATCCTTCTCTTATCTCACGCAACTTGCTGTCGAATCTGAAAGCATTCGAATCCATTCAGCACCACAAAAAAAGTGGGCCACTTTTTGAATGCTTGCAAAAGACACTTTGTTTCCAGCCTGGAGAGTCTGGGGCTTCTAGATTGGCACCTGAGTGGAGAGGCTGGAATTTGCCTTTCAGATGCTTGAGCGATGTGTTCCAGCATGGCGTCCGATTGTGGGTGCAAGTGCAAAAGGCTGTGAAAGGAGGGCAGCCTGTGAAAAGGTGACTCCCTCTGGGTAGGCAGTGGCTGAAAATGCAAGCCGATGTGGAAGAATATTCCCTCTACTTCCCTAACCCCCCTTCTTACCAAGTATGAGTGAGATGGAGGTTACAAGGGGGAGGGCAGTGGCATGTTCTTTGGCAGCCACAACCCTGGAGCATGCACATGTGAATGAAGGCGCTGAGTGTAGTGTAGAGCATGGGAAGAAGAGCACTACAAACAAGGTATTCTCGGCTGTTGCCAAGATGCGCGGCCTTTGTTCCAGATAATAAGCTAAGCATTTCCTTTTAACTGCTTTAAGATACTGCCGCAGCAAACGTATCTGCCAAATCTAAGCTGAGTTTATTGAAAAACCATTAATTTATGGATGTTTGAATTTTTGAAACATCAAGATTTTAGGTTTTTTACTATAAATCAAGAAATAATAAATGTGTCGAAAAATTCTATTATCAACTTCAATATATCACCATTAGAGACGTACATGCCAAAATTCAACTGATTTCATTGAAAAACCATCGATTTATGGATGTTCAAATTTTTGAAACATCAAGAATTTAGGTTTTTGGCCATAAACTGAGAAATAACAAATATTTCGCAAATTCCTTTTGCCAGCTTCAAGATAGCACCTCGACGGACGTACCTGCCAAAAATCAGCCAATTTCGTTGAAAAACCAGTGATTTATGAATTTTCGCACTTTGAAACATCAAAAAATTGAGTTTTGGGCAAAAATCGAAAAATTACGTCAAGCCCAAAAAATGACCTGGAGATGCCACCCAGGCGGACCTTCATGCAAAAAATCAGCCAATTTGGTTGAAAAACCGCGGAGGCTGGGCCCCGGAATGACACATATATATACTAGTAATATTGGTCAGTGGCCGCGCTAACGCGGGCCAATCCTTTTGATCAATTGCATTTGTTGCATTTTGATCAATTGCATTTATGCATTCGGATAAATAAGTTGAATATTGAATTTAAATCAATTTAATAAGAATTAAAATAAGAACAAGTATATGGCGCAGAGCGCAATAGGTGACCGCGGAGCTCTCAGCATATCCCATTTTTCAACCTTTCTACCCAAAAAAGTAATGTTCCAACCATCCAGATGTTCCTAAAATTTTATTACCTTTCAGGGAAAAAAAAGTTCGTCAAAATCTGTTGAGAATTGAGCCTTTTACAGCATACCCAAATTTTCAAACTTTCTACTCAAAAAAGTAATGTTTCAAATGCCCGGGACTTGTTCCACCCCTCCAGATCTTCCTAAAAATTTATTACCTTTCAGGAAAAAAAAGTTTGTCAAAATCCGTTGAGAATTGAGCCTTTTACAGCATACCCAAGTTTTCAACATTTCTACTCAAAAAAGTAATGTTTCAAATGCACGGGACTTGTTACACCACTCCAGATCTTCCTAAAAATTTATTACCTTTCAGGAAAAAAAAAGTTTGTCAAAATCCGTTGAGAATTCGCCATTTCTCAGCATACCCCATGTTTCAACCTTTCTACCCAAAAAAGTAATGTTTCAAATGCTTTGGGACCAGTTCCACCCATCCAGATCTTCCTAAAATTTTATTACCTTTCAGGGAAAAAAAAGTTTGTCAAAATCCAATAAGAATTGAGCCTTTTACAACATACCCAAATTTTCAACCTTTCTACCCAAAAAAGTAATGTTTCAAATGCTTGGAAACCGCTTCCACCCCTCCAGATCTTCCTAAAATAGCATTACCTTTCAGGAAAAAAAAAGTTTGTCCCAATCACTGAGAATTCGCCCGTGGACAGCATTTCCAGATATATATATATACCTATATATATATATCAGGACAAAAGTTCAGTAACCTCTATAGACCGCGGAGCGGCCCTTCGGGCCGCTCCGCGGTCAAAAACATAATTATCATAGACCCTTAAATAAATTAAAACAGATACATTGCAATCATATGCAAGTCATATGAAATCATTATGTTATGCCGCAGTTGTACCGCAGAGGTGTTGTGATTGCCTAGCTCAAGATATCTTATTTAATGCATTCATCCTACATCAGTCAACTGAGTAGGCCAAAAAACTAAAAAATGCACTTCATTTGATTTGATTTTTTTCGTGATTTTTGATTTAATGTTGGCAATATCAGGACAGGAATTGAGACAGAATTGATGGGGCATGAATTTAAAAAAAAATCCGACATAAACTGTTGGAAAATAGAGGAGCTATGAAGTTTCAAAGTCAAAAAATGCCCAAAAATCGCAAAAATGGGAACGTTTTCGATTGTTTCATATTTTTATCATTTTCTGTGCATCGATAACCCCTAAAAAATATTGCATAACTCTTCAAGACCGATGCATAAAGCTATCATATGCAAGGATAAGTTGAGAATCCAGGTGGTGCCGAGACCCCTCCCAAAATGGCATCACGCGTATATAATAAGATGTATATATATATGCGGAAAAGACTAGACACAAAAATGAGGTAACTGGTTTTAAGTTTGCCGCTCCGGCCGCCCGCCGCTTTGGGCAGGGCGCCAGAGCTCCTCCGGCCTCCGGGGACGGGTGCTACGGCCCCTACACTTCGCCTGAGCATGCTTCGCATGCTAGGCTATGTTCCGGGGCCTCCGCACACACGCCTCCCGGCCTACGGAGCTCTGACTTGCGCCTGCCCTCGCGCAGCAAGCCGGCTTTCGGCCGCGCAAAAAGTGTGCTACAATTACTTTGGCCCTGGAAGTTTGGGTGAAGGTGCAACAGCAGTGATTGAGTACACTATTAGGACTGCTCAATTCCAGCTGCAAAAAGCTTGGGCAAATTTCATAGCAGACCCTGAATCAGTGGCTTCAGTCAATGCCAAGTATGATGCGTTGGAAGAGATGCATGGACAAAAAGGGTCCAGCTGTGTGCCTTGGCTACTTTAAGGCTGAATTTTGACCTGAAATGCCAGCTTGGTATGAAAAGTGGGCAGTGCATGTGATTGGCCTGGAAGGCATCCAGAGCTGGGAGTACTGGGTGTGCTGGAGCTGGGCTGCACACTGTTTCTGGTGGTGCTACAGAGGAGAAAAAATCACCTGGCATCCATTTTGCCGCCACATGCTTTCCTATATTGCCTATTTGGACTGGAGGGGCACCAGAAAGGAAAATTGGATGGGTTTTTGGACTTTGTAAATTACACCTGTCAAGAGGGATGTGAGAAATATCCAATCATGAAAAGATTGGGGAATGAGGTTGTTTTGGACAAAATGTCTGGGGACAAGACTTCCATGAGAGGATGGGAGCATGAAGAGGACAGGCTGGCTGCAATGTGTGCGTTTGTTTACTGCACACAGTTGCTGGCAGAGGAGGATTAGAAAAATCATGCGGCCTTTCAGCCAGACCTGGACTGCCTTTGCAAAATTGCCTGAGGCTTTCGTTCCATTAGATAGGATGTCAGGCAAAGTCTTCAACTGCCTCTTTGACAGGAAAGAAATAGGCATCAATAGGCAGCTCTGGGGAGGTTTGTGGAGTCTCCTTCCATCCCCAGTGCCTCTCCTACCAGAGGAAAGAAGAAGCAGCGGAGTTGGAGCAGTGATGTGCGCACGAAAAACTGACACGGCACAAAAAACAAAAAAACAAAAAAAAAACAAAAAAAAATCGCGTTTTGTGTTGTTTTTTTCGTGTTTTTTTTCGTGTTTGCGTGTCACAATAATCGACAAAACGAAAAAATCCAATCCGTTTTGTTTTTCGTGTGCTCATAGAATAACCCTTCGCTCCAGCATCCAAGACCAGATTTTGGCTGGCTCCTAGAACCCCCCCCCCCCGAAGATAGACACCCCCAAAGGGTACTATACATATACACCCACCCCCCCCAAAGATATACACACCACCCCCGAAAGGGTACTATATTGAAAATTTTTTTATTGCCTTAACATACTTCTCTTTACATATCTTGAAATTTAAACTCACTGAATTTCTATATAAACAACTATATACCTACTTTTTACTAGTTAGTCTGCCTACTACCAGGAGTAGTACTAGGATACTGTTTACGGCAACCCCTTAGGTTTTTTTATGTCAAAATGCGCGTATACTGTGGCAGGACTTGTACCACCCATAGTTGCTTAGGAGCCATGGTCCATACTGTGGCAGTACCTACTAGTTGCTTAGGAGCCATGGTCCATACTGTGGCAGTACCTACTAGTTGCTTAGGAGTAAAAAGTAGGTATTTAATCATCTACATGAAAATTTGCCGTAAGTTTAAAATTTCGAGATATGCAGAGAAAAGTATGTTAAGGCAATAAAAAATTTTTCAATATAGTACCCTTTGGGGGGGGTATATCTTCGGGGGGGGTGTATATCTTCGGGGGGGGTGTATATCTTCGGGGGGGGGGGGGTGTTATTCTTCGGGGGGGGTTCTAGGAGTCAGCCCAGATTTTTCTCAGAGAGAAACGTCTGCAGCAGAGAAACGTTCCATCTTCGTTGCCCCCATGGCTAAAATGGCCTCACTCCTCAACGAAAACAGGCATGACGGGGCTAGAATGGTGGGCCAATGACAATCCGCAGCGCCCCAACTACGCAACGATCGCCAGCCTGATTCATCCTTCTTCACTATATCGAAAAGCTGGCCCTTTCAGTCCTAAGCCTCCCGTCTAGCTCGGCAGACGCTGAGCGCCTCTTTAGCCGTATGGGGCTTCTTCTAAGCAACCGCCGCAATAAGCTCAAAGATGATAGTGTGAGGGCTCTTCTCATGTTTCAAACCAACCGCTGGGTCCTCATGAAGTAGTTCAGCATCTTTGCCATTGTGTCCGAGGAGTTCTCTCATGTTTCCGATCAAAAAAAGTGCTTTAATATATCGCAGCAAAAAAATTTCATGAAAACTCTATGAGCACACGAAATGAATATTGTTTCGTGTCACAAACGAAAACAACACACACGAGCAATACGTAATCTAAGCACTACATA
>JASANA010002498.1:0-54433 GCA_030248095.1 Ptycholaimellus sp. GST1_10
CCGATATTGGAGCTGGCACAAGTCGTCCAAGACATCTCATCCAAGAGGCTTGCGTCTGCTAACAGGCGGCGAGCCAGTTCTTCCAACAGGATTGGAGCCCCAGTGCTGGTGGACACGAGCATTGGGTCGAGGGTCAACCGGCTTATCCAGTCCTCTGGTAGCCTTGCAGGAGGGGAATAGAACCGATATTGGAGCTGGCACAAGTCGTCCAAGACATCTTGATCAAGAGGCTTGCGTCTGCTAACAGGCAGCGAGCCAGTTCTTCCAACAGGATTGGGAGCCCCAGTTGCTGGGTGGACACGATCGCATTGGGTCGAACCGGTCAACCGGATCGTCCCAGCTTCTCTCCGGGGTAGCCTTGCCCAGGAGGGAATAGAACCGATATTTGGGGCAGCTGGCACAAGTCGTCCAAGCCACATCCTCACCCCAACAGAGGCTTTGCGTCTGCTAACAGGCGGCGAGCCAGTTCTTCCAACAGGATTGGAGCCCCAGTGCTGGTCGGACACGAGCATTGGGTCGAAGGTCAACCGACGTCCAGCCTCCTTCCGTAGCCTTGCAGGAGGGCAGGAGAACCGATATTGGAGCTGGCACAAGTCGTCCAGCATCTTGATCGAAGAGGCTTGCGTCTGCTAACAGGCGGCGAGCAAGTGCTACGAACAGGATTGTCTACCCCAGGCAGGTGGACACTATAATTGGGTCGAAGGTCAACCGACGTCCAGCATCCTGCGGGTAGCGTTGCTGGCGGGGAATAGAACCGATATTGGAGCTGGCACAAGTCGTCCAAGAACTCTAGATCGAACAGGCTTGCGTCTGAAAACAGGCGGCGAGCCAGTTCTTCCAACAGGATTGGAGCCCCAGTGCTGGTGGCCACGAGCATTGGGTCGAAGGTCAACCGGCTGATCCAAGCCTCCTCCTGCCCGGGTAGCCTTGCAGGAGGGGAATAGAACCGATATTGGAGCTGGCACAAGTCGTCCAAGACATCTTTCTCGAAGAGGCTTGCGTCTGCTTTCACAGCTTATGAAATCATCAATTTTTTTGACAACATAAAATATGCAATCCAATAACTGGTGTCTATTCAAAACAATCACAATGAATTATTGCTGAAACAGAATTGAATTCTACATCAAAGCAGAGATCAGCATTTAAAGCTCATACAGTTTTGGAAAGTCCGCTGATCAAAATCCAAACATTCAAAAGATCAAGGACTATAAGCATCATGCCGCACATAGGCAGAATGACCTACCACTTGACTTCTGCATATCCCTACTAATTAATACCCAGCAACATCAGCTCACTGAGTAGGGCCAAAATCGCGAAAATTGACTTCACTCAAAGAGATTTTTTAATACAATAATTTCAATAAGTTGAAAAAGTAAAAAGCCTGTCATAAAGAGAATTGTTTTGCCTTGAATTTAAAAAAAAGTCCGACAGAAAAAGTTTAAAACTCAATGAGTTACAAAGGCGTAAAGTCAAAAAAGGGGCAAAAATGACAAAATTCGACACGTTTTCAATCATAATTTGCTTTTAAGGAAAAATGGTGAGGACCGTAAAGCATATTTTGCCAAACTTTCTGAGATCTATCCAAAATGCTATCATATGCCTGGGTACACTTAGAAACCATCCCACCCAAGGTACCCTCCAAAAATGGCATCACCCGTATTATATAAGATATATATATATATATATATGTGTCTTTCCGGGGCCCGTACTCCGCGGTTTTTCAATGAAATTGGCTAATTTTTTGCATGAAGGTCCGCCTGGGTGGTATCTCCAGGCCATTTTTTGCGCTTGATGTAATTTTTCAATTTTCGCCCAAAACTCAATTTTTTGGTTTCAAAATACGAAAATTCATAAATCACTGGTTTTTTAATGAAATTAGCTGAATTTTGGCAGGTACGTCCGTCAAAATAATATCTTGAAGCTGGCAAAAGGAATTTTTGAAATATTTATTATATCTTGATTTATAGGCAAAAACCCAAAATCTTGATGTTTCAAAAATTTGAACATGCATAAATCCATTGTTGTTCAATGAAATCAGCTGATTTTTGGCAGGTACGTCCATCAAAGTAATATTTTAAAGCTGGCAAAAGGATTTTTTGAAATATTTATTTTATCTTGATTTATAGACAAAAACCCAAAATCTTGATGTTTCAAAAATTTGAACATGCATACATCCATTGTTTTTTTAATGAAATCTGCTGATTTTTGACAGGTACGTATCAACCATGCGAATTGAAAATCTTTGTAACGTAGCTAGTGGTTATTACTTGTACTGGAACAAAGGCCGCGCATCTTGGCAATAGCCAATAATACCTTGTTTATAGTGAAACTTTCATTAAAATTAATGTTCGTTAACGTTCATTAAAATGCAAGTTCTGCGTAATTGAATAAAAGTTGGAATCAAAAAATGCCATCTCAATATACACCAAATACTAGAGGAATCTTCATTTGTGATATTTGCATTTTGCTTTGGAGCGTAGTTAGTTCATGTCCCTTTTCGGGGCTATTATATTATATCTGGTACCATCGGCAGGCCAAATGTGGGACTCTTTTCTCCAAAATGTGCAATAGGTTCGAGTAAAAAGTCAAGGAAATACATTTTCTACTAGTGGAATCTGCTGCTTGGACAGATGCATTTTGTTTTTGGCGCGCAGTTCAGTGTCTCTTTTCATGCGCGCCCAAAAACAAAATGCAGATGACACAGCAGATTCCACTAGTAGAAAATGTATTTCCTTGACTTTTTACTCGAACCTATTGCACATTTTGGAGAAAAGAGTCCCACATTTGGCCTGCCGATGGTACCAGATATTTCTTCCACTTTTAATATAGCATAAAATGTACAAATACAAATGTTATATTGCTGGTTATATTCGATATATAAAAAAGTAATTTAAAAAACTTGTGTAAAAATATAACGAAAAGAAAATATTCAAAAATGAAAATACAATGCAAACTAACTGGCAAACGAATTAATTTTTGAGAAATTTGTGACTTTTACTCAGGGCAATCGATTTTTGGGAGAAAAGACCTTTACTTTTGGCCTGGCGATGGTACCAGTTGTTTTCTCAACTTTACATAAACAAAAATGAATGCATGAGATGGATTCGAACCTACCAGTTTCATCCATCTGACCAATCGCTTGCACCACTACACCACTGGTGCATATGGCTCTTTAGTTTAACTGAATAGCTATGAATATAAATGAATACATAAGCTCAGGGACCCGGGGAAGAGGGGTGGGGGGGGGGGGGGGGGGGAGAAATGAATACCTACTATCGTCCATTGAATAGATGCGGAGAAGAAGAAGGAGAAGAAGAAGAAGAAGGAGTTCGGACAAATGGTTTTGAGTGATTTTCTCCAGCATTCTGATACTTTTTGGCGATTTTTCGCGAGTTTTGGTTAATTCGATGCTGCTCTTTCCAATGCAAAAAGAATCAGAAAGATTGAAGCTTCCAGTGAGGAGCTAGAGCCTTATCAAAATTGAGATCTAGCAATAACCCCCAAAACATACACCTTGGTCGAAAAGAGGGGCTGGGCGCTAACGGTCGCTACGCTCCCTCGCGCCAGCCCAATATTTCTTTGTCTTTTTAGTCGAGGTAATTGCTTAAGGCAAAATCGTTGATATTTAATTTTGCTTTAGCTATGCTACTACCAGCAATTTCATCACATTTTACGTGTCAAAAATTAAAAAAGGATAAAATATCATGTCATATGTCATACCTTTGAGTTGCTTCTTCACAGTTGCATTTTGTTTTGGCGCGCTGTTAATGGTCTTTTTTTAGTAGCGCAAAAGCAAAATGCAAATATTGAAGCATATTCCTCTAGTATTTGCTGTATTCCTTTGTCTTTTTACTCGGGGCAATTGATTTGAATTGAACAGGAGAAAAGAACATTAATTTTGCTAAAGCGATGGTACCAATTCTTTCTTATTCTTTTAATAGCCAAAATTTAAAACTAAAATACTTTTCATTTATATATTAGATTTTTATCCTTGAATTAATTTTATTGTTATTCCAGTTAATGTTTATTTTATTTTTCTACTATTTCATCATTAAAATTTCGAAATTACTCGAAAAGCAAAATATAATTGTTCGAGTTAGGATTTGAACCTTCCAGAATCACCGAATAGACTGATCGCTTACACCACTACACCACTAGTGTATCGACTGCTGGTCTATGAAAAAATGTTATTAAATTAGACCAAAGAGCCTAGTACGTGGGTTAGGGGTAGTTTAACTAAATACCTACACCCATACATGGAGGAGATGCGAAGGGAAGGGAAGGGGAGGGAAGGGGAGGGAAGGGGAGGGAAGGGGAGGGAAGGGAAGGGAAGGAGTTCGTGCGGCACTTTTGTTTTGCAATTTTCTCTATCAAATCTTGATTTATATGCAGTTTTTCGCGAGTGCCCCCCACAATTCGATGTTTCTCTTTCCATTGCACCCAAAATCATTTCAATCGGAGCTGGCTGGGCTGAGAAAAACGCTTATCAGTTTTAAGATCTGGCAATAACCCTCAAAAAATACACCTGGGTCGAAAAGAGGGGCTGGGCGCTGACACTCCGCTAACGCTCCGTTCGCGCCAGCCCAATATCTGGAAATGCTGTCCACGGGCGAATTCTCAATGGATCTTGACAAACTTTTTTTCCCCTGAAAGTTAATTGGGCTGGCGCGAACGGAGCTTTAGCGAAGTGTCAGCGCCCAGCCCCTCTTTTCGACCCAGGTGTATGTTTTGAGGGTTATTGCTAGATCTTAAAATTGATAAGGATTTTGTGCTTCATAGAAAGGTCCAATCGTTCTAATTCTTTTTGCATTGGAAAGGGCACCATCGAATTGACCAAAACTCGCGAGAAATCGGCTAAAAAAGGCAGAACACAAGAGAAAATCACTCAAAACCATTTGTCCGAACTCCTCCTCCTCCTCCTCCTACTACTACTACTACTACTCCGCATCTGCTCAATGGACCATTGGGCTGGCGCGAACGGAGCTTAGCGAAGTGTCAGCGCCCAGCCCCTCTTTTCGACCCAGGTGTATGTTTTGAGGGTTATTGCTAGATCTTAAAATTGATAAGGATTTTGTGCTTCATAGAAAGGTCCAATCGTTCTAATTCTTTTTGCATTGGAAAGGGCACCATCGAATTGACCAAAACTCGCGAGAAATCGGCTAAAAAAGGCAGAACACAAGAGAAAATCACTCAAAACCATTTGTCCGAACTCCTCCTCCTCCTCCTCCTCCTCCTACTACTACTACTACTCCTCCGCATCTGCTCAATGGACCATAGTAGGTATTCAATTGGTCAACGGTAAAGGGTAGACTTGGGCATGCGAAGGGCTTAGATGTCCAATTAATTAAGACTTAATTAGAGCAATTGATTCAAAGGCTCAGTGGTCGAGTGGATTGGTTGATTGCCCCTAACCTAGTGAGGGCTTGGTTCGAATCCTCCCCAGTGCAAAGTTTTTTTTGCCTTTCTATATTTTTTCGCCTCTGTATATGTTTTTTAAAATTTTACTTTTTGTGTGTTTAAAGTTGAGAAAATAACTGGTACCATCGGCAGGATAATTCTCTCCCAAAAATCGATTGGCCTGAGTATGAGCAATGAAGATTTCTCAAAAATTTGTATGTTTGCCAATAAATTTGCATTTTATTTTTCATTTTCGAAACTTTTCTTTTTGGTATATTTTTTAATAAGTTTATTTATCATTAATTTATTTGTCTAAGAAAATCCTTACTAAATGTATAATTAACAATATAAAATTTGCATTCATACATTTTATTTTAATTTTAAAAGTGGAAGAAATATCTGGTACCATCGGCAGGCCAAATGTGGGTCTCTTTTCTCCAAATTTTGTAATTGCCTCGAGCAAAAAGTCAAGGAAATACATCTACTACTAGTGGAATCTGCTGCGTCATCTGCATTTTGTTTTTGGCGCGCAAGGAAAGAGACACTTAATTGCGCGCCAAAAACAAAATGCAACTGTCCAAGCAGATTCCACTAGTAGTAGATGTATTTCCTTGACTTTTTGCTTGAGGCAATTACAAAATTTGGAGAAAAGAGACCCACATTTGACCTGCCGATGGTACCAGATATAGTAGGTATTCAATTGGTCAACGGTAAAGGGTAGACTTGGGCATGCGAAGGGCTTAGATGTCCAATTAATTAAGACTTTATTAGAGCAATTGATTCAAAGGCTCAGTGGTCGAGTGGATTGGTCGATTGCCCCTAACCTAGTGAGGGTTTGGTTGGATTCTTCCCTAGTGCAAAGTTTTTTTGCCTTTCTATATTTTTTCGCCTCTGTATATGTTTTTTAAAATTTTACTTTTTGTGTGTTTAAAGTTGAGAAAATAACTGGTACCATCGGCAGGATAATTCTCTCCCAAAAATCGATTGGCCTGAGTATGAGCAATGAAGATTTCTCAAAAATTTGTATGTTTGCCAATAAATTTGCATTTTATTTTTCATTTTCGAAACTTTTCTTTTTGGTATATTTTTTAAATAAGTTTATTTATCATTAATTTATTTGTCTAAGAAAATCCTTACTAAATGTATAATTAACAATATAAAATTTGCATTCATACATTTTATTTTAATTTTAAAAGTGGAAGAAATATCTGGTACCATCGGCAGGCCAAATGTGGGTCTCTTTTCTCCAAATTTTGTAATTGCCTCGAGCAAAAAGTCAAGGAAATACATCTACTACTAGTGGAATCTGCTGCGTCATCTGCATTTTGTTTTTGGCGCGCAAGGAAAGAGACACTTAATTGTGCGCCAAAAACAAAATGCAACTGTCCAAGCAGATTCCACTAGTAGTAGATGTATTTCCTTGACTTTTTGCTCGAGGCAATTACAAAATTTGGAGAAAAGAGACCCACATTTGACCTGCCGATGGTACCAGATATAATATATTAAGAAGATCTGGAGGGGTGAAACAAGTCCTGGGGCATTTGAAAAATTACTTTTTTGGGTAGAAAGATTTAAAAATGGGGTATGGTGGGAAATGGCGAAATCTCAACGTATTTGGACAAACTTATTTTTCGCTGAAAGGTAATAACATTTGAGGAAGATATGGAGGGGTGGAACTGGTCCCGGAGCATTTGAAACATTACTTTTCTGGATAGAATGTTGGAAAATTGCAATATACGGTTTTTGCACTGTAGTACCTGAAGTCTTGAGAATTGCACAGAAGACTTGATTTTTTGTTCACAAGTATTATATCTGGTACCATCGGCAGGCCAAATGTGGTCTCTTTTCTCCAAAATTTTGAATTGCCTCGAGTAAAAAGTCAAGGAAACACAATTTCTACTAGTGGAATCTGCTGCTTGGACAGTTGCATTTTGTTTTTGGCGCGCAGTTCAGTGTCTCTTTCCATGCGCGCCCAAAACAAAATGCAGATGACGCAGCAGATTCCACTAGTAGAAATTGTATTTCCTTGACTTTTTACTCGAGGCAATTCAAAATTTTGGAGAAAAGAGACCACATTTGGCCTGCCAATGGTACCAGATATTTCTTCCACTTTTAACATATAATATAACGTATAAATACAAATTTTATATTTTTGGTTATTTTTTAGTAACGATTTTATTGGATAAATGAATAAAAAATAAACAAATCTTATTTAAATAAACTTTTTTAATAAAAATAACAAAAAAACATTTGAAAATCAAAAGTACAATGCAAATATATTGGCGAATAAAAATTTTTTTGGGAATTTTTCTTGGGTTACAAAATTTTTGGGGATTTTTTTGGTTCTTGGGCTCTTGGCAATCGATATTTGGGAGAAAAGAGCTTTTATTTAGGCCTGTCGATGGTACCAGTAATTTTCTCAACTTGAAATACACAAAAATTAAAGTGAATCCATGAGAAGGATTCGAACCTCCTAGATACATTCAGCATTCCAATCGCTTGCACCACTACACCACTGGTGCATATGACTTCTTAGTGTAACTGAAAAGCTAAATACATGAGGCCTAAGGACCCGGGGAAGGGGGTTGGGGGGGGGGGAATGAATACCTACTATCGTCCATTGAATAGATGCGGAGAAGAAGAAGAAGAAGAAGAAGAAGGAGAAGGAGGAGTTCGGACAAATGGTTTTGAGTGATTTTCTAATGATTGCTGCAAGTTTTGGGCGATTTCTCGCGAGTTTTGGACAATTTGATGATGCTCTTTCCAATGCCAAAAGAATCAGAACGATTGGATTCTTCTGAGAGGAGAAGGAGCCTTATCAATTTTAAGATCTAGCAATAACCCCGAAAACTTACACCTGGGTCGAAAAGAGGGGCTGGGCGCTAACACTTCGCTAGCGCTCGCTCGCGCCAGCCCAAATATGTCGATTCTAAATCTGTGCTGACTTTTGAAATTGGTTGAGAAACCACAGACTTGACTTTTGAGTGACAAACTTTCATATATAGGATGCGCTCCGCGGTCACCTATTGCGCTTTGCGCCATATACTTGTTTAAACTGGTCCCTGCCTCGATCTCAGGGCATGGGGCTGCAGAAAATTATTTAAATGTACATTATGACCTATTCCATACCCTTTGAGAGCAAGAAAGGGTTTTAGGGTGACACCGGCGGTCCTTTGTTGGCGACGGGTACAGACGGACGAACAGAGGTGGTGGGCATTGTTTCCCGCCCCGCCGTGGCCACCTGCTACCAGAGCCTGATCATAAACGACCGCATAGACGAGCGCTTCATTTTTACGGATGTTGGTTTTTTTTGTTTCTAGCTTCAAATTTATATTTGTACATTCTTGTTTGTTCCTATTTTAAAGTGGTGACTTTAATCTCCAAATTTTCAGTCATTTATAAGCATTTTGCTCTATCCCTTTTGAGCGCTCTGAAATCCTAATAGTTTTAAATTTTCAGCAAACCACTGACAAGCGATTTGACGAGCAATTTGATTTGAAGGTTGCCAAGCACGAGAATTTCATAAAGAACGGCATCTGCCATCTCAGCAGTCTGTCTTCTGAATTATCCTACTGCCCCCAAAAGACGGACTGAATATTAACCATACTGAATATTACTGAATATTATATATGAATATTGAAATTGAATATTAACTGAATATTAATGCCAAGGCCCACTAAAAGCTTTTGTGAGGTTTGGGCTTGTCTACAGGTTTGAGAGTTAGAGCTTCTTCATCCCATCAGCATAGAGTGAAGTGAAAGCGCAATGGAGGAAAGGTGCGGAGGAGAAAACACAACAAATGAAGTCACAACATCCAGGGCATCACCTCACACCTCCCCCCAAAAATGACTTAGGGCATTTTTCAAGTAGTACTATTGTCACTGTTGGTTAGAATGGAGTAGTTGCAGTTTGAGTTGAGGTAGGAGTTGTGGTAGTAGTTGTGGTAGGAGTTGAGGGATGAAGAAGCATGGTGTTAGAGTTGTTGAAGTTGAAGTGGAGCTGTTGTAGAAGTAGGTGAAGTTGATGAACAGTCTGTGGAAGTTGAAGTAGAGAGGAAGTTGTAGTTCAGGTGACCCAAGCATCAGGGAGACAGAAAGCTCAGAATACTCAGCCAGTGCTCACTTTGGACTCAGGGACCCATGGGTTTGGACTCAGGGACCATCTCAGGGTTTGGACTCAGGGACCCATTCAGGCTGGGGCTGGCCAGGTTTGGACTCAGGGAGTGGCAACTATGGCAACCTGAGGCTCAGAGGCCCTCATCCATCCTCACAAAGGGAGCCCACAAGGCCTATTCCCCGACTTGGAACCAATGTGAGGTTTGGGCTTGTCTACAGGTTTGAGAGTTAGAGCTTCTTCATCCCATCAGCATAGAGTGAAGTGAAAGCGCAATGGAGGAAAGGTGCGGAGGAGAAGACACAACAAATGAAGTCACAACATCCAGGGCATCACCTCACACCTCCCCCCAAAAATGACTTAGGGCATTTTTCAAGTAGTACTATTGTCACTGTTGGTTAGAATGGAGTAGTTGCAGTTTGAGTTGAGGTAGGAGTTGTGGTAGTAGTTGTGGTAGGAGTTGAGGGATGAAGAAGCATGGTGTTAGAGTTGTTGAAGTTGAAGTGGAGCTGTTGTAGAAGTAGGTGAAGTTGATGAACAGTCTGTGGAAGTTGAAGTAGAGAGGAAGTTGTAGTTCAGGTGACCCAAGCATCAGGGAGACAGAAAGCTCAGAATACTCAGCCAGTGCTCACTTTGGACTCAGGGACCCATGGGTTTGGACTCAGGGACCATCTCAGGGTTTGGACTCAGGGACCCATTCAGGCTGGGGCTGGCCAGGTTTGGACTCAGGGAGTGGCAACTATGGCAACCTGAGGCTCAGAGGCCCTCATCCATCCTCACAAAGGGAGCCCACAAGGCCTATTCCCCGACTTGGAACCAATGTGAGGTTTGGGCTTGTCTACAGGTTTGAGAGTTAGAGCTTCTTCATCCCATCAGCAATGCTGATTCAGCATAGAGTGAAGTGACAGCGCAATGGAGGAAAGGTGCGGAGGAGAAGACACAACAAATGTAGTCACAACATCCAGGGCATCACCTCACACTTTTAAGCTAGAAATTTAACAAAAATTAGGTCTAGAGGTCATTAACTTGTGTATAGATTTTTGGCGCTCTGGGTGTCTCCTATGGTGAGAAATAGCTCTTGAAGTAAAGTGACCAATTTCCTAATTTCCTCATTTTCTTAATTTCCTAATTTCCTTATTTTCTGGCTCTTAATCATAGGAAAGGGGGAAAATTCACTTTACTTCAAGAGCTATTTCTCACCAAAGGAGACAATCAGAGTGCCAAAAATTTAGACACAAGTTAATGACCCCTAGACCTAATTTTTGTTAAATTTCTAGCTTAAAAACTTTTAGTGGGCCTGAGAAATGATGCTGTAGACTTGGTCAAAACTTTTTGTTGCGGGTAGCCATTTTGATTTTTGAGTGCCTTTACTAAAATGACTATTTCTTCACTTCTGCTAAATAAAAAATGCTATAAATTTACACACTTACTAAGCAAGGTTGGATGTACTTTGTGTTAAATTTTTAGCTCTCTAGTTTTTACTGGGCTGGAGAAATAAATTTTCAAATTAGGTGTACGGATGAAACCTTCCCCCCCTGTATCAGCAACTGTCAAAAGTCGCACGCCTTTTCAAACTTCCTTCTTCCACCAAATGAATTTTTAAGCTATGCTTGATCCCCCATATATGATATGCCCCCATCTTTGATATGCCTTAAACCATTCGACCTTGCTATAGACCGTGACCAAGTCAGTGATAGTTCATCAGTTACAATATGTCAGAAACCTATACAATGCTTTGGCAGGTATGATCGCAGGAAGATAACAATTGGCTGGTAGATCGCCTACTGTAAGAGCACCAAGAAATGTATGCACGCATTGGAGATGCTCGGCTATTTGTCAGCCACGCCGGCAAACTTGGCTTCCAGGTAGAGGTTGTCGTCCTTGATGCGCGTCCAGCGACCGATTTGCGCCTGCGTTACCTCTGGGCAGGCCTCCATGGACCTGATGTACTCGTAGCTGCAGGTGCTCAGGAACGCATGCGCATTTCGCAGAACCTCAACATTTTAAATTGCTCCTGACTTTTTGGAGACAAGATTTTCTGTAAAGCAACTTTAAATGGACGGTCGATTTTGTGTCACTATCGCTCAATTGACACGAAGTATACATGTACCGACCCCCCGAGGAAGCAACCAATTTTTTGGTCCAACCAACCAACATTTCCGAGTTGGTGTCAAACTACCTCCCCCCCCCCTGCCGGTGAATTTCAACAAAACTATTACGTATTTGTTATCAAAATGATCGTTAAGATGTGAAAAATATAAAAAAAGCATTGTTTATAGAGTTGTAACGATAAAAAATTACGAAATACCCTCTATTAAAGGAAAAAAGCTAAATTTGAAACTGCCTATTTTTTGACATTTTGGCTAAGAACGGCAATTTTTCATATGGAATGACGCAAATTTTCGGCCATAGGTGGCTCGGGCACATTCTCAGCTTCCATTTGATACCCATTTTGTGGGGTTTTATTTAAGCTAATTTCAGCATCAATTTAGGTCAATGGAATTAAAATTCAAGACACACTTTTTTTGGTCAGTTTTGGCCCATGTTATAACATAGGGCTAATTCTCAACTTTTCCTCAAACGTTGGATCATTCTTCAAGTATGTTATTGATACTCGAGTAATTTTTTGTCGTATATACCAGCCTAAGGCCCAGGATAATTAGCTCACAAAAGGAAATGATGTAATTGGGCTGGCGCGAGCGAGCATTAGCGAAGTGTCAGCGCCCAGCCCCTCTTTTCAACCCAGGTGTACGTTTTCGGGGTTATTGCTAGATCTTAAAATTGATAAGGCTCCTGCTGCTCTCAGAAGAATCCAATCGTTCTGATTCTTTTGCCAGTGGAAAGAGCATCATCAAATTGTCCAAAACTCGCAAGAAATCACCCAAAACTTGCAGCAATCATTAGAAAATCACTCAAAACCATTTGTCCGAACTCCTCCTTCTCCTTCTCCTTCTTCTTCTCCGCATCTATTCAATGGACGATAGTAGGTATTCATTTTCCCCCCAAACCCCCTTCCCCGGGTCCCTAGTCCTCATGTATTTAGCTTTTCAGTTACACTAAGATGTCATATGCACCAGTGGTGTAGTGGTGCAAGCGATTGGACTGCTGAATAAATCTTGGAGGTTCGAATCCTTCTCATGGATTCACTTTAAATTTTGTGTATTTCAAGTTGAGAAAATTATTGGTACCCTCGGCAGGCCTAAATAAAAGCTCTTTTCTCCCAAATATCGATTGCCAAGAACCCAAGCCAAAAAAAAATCCCCAAAAATTTTGTAACCCAAGAGAAATTCCCAAAATATTTTAATTGGCCAATATATTTGCATTGTTCTTTCAAATGTTTTCTTTTTGTTATTTTTATTAAAAAAAGTTTATTTAAATAAGTTTTGTTTATTTTTTATTCATTTATCCAATAAAATCGTTACTAAAAAATAACCAAAAATATAAAATTTGTATTTATACGTTATATAATATGTTAAAAGTGGAAGAAATATCTGGTACCATCGGCAGGCCAAATGTGGTCTCTTTTCTCCAAAATTTTGAATTGCCTCGAGTAAAAAGTCAAGGAAATACAATTTCTACTAGTGGAATCTGCTGCGTCATCTGCATTTTGTTTTGGGCGCGCATTGAAAAAGACACTGAACTGCGCGCCAAAAACAAAATGCAACTATCCAAGCAGCAGATTCCACTAGTAGAAATTGTATTTCCTTGACTTTTTACTCGAGGCAATACAAAATTTTGGAGAAAAGAGACCACATTTGGCCTGCTGATGGTACCAGATATATTTCTTTCTGGAAGAGCAGGAAGTTTTGGCACTAGAATTTGGTTTGGTTTTGGTACATATGAATTTTCAAATTTTTCCCATTTTCATAGGTCTTTTTACGTTTTTGATCATGTCTCGGGCCAGAATTCATATTTTTTAAAAATTTCAACGGGAGGGAGATCGCAAAAACTTACTCTACAACCCTGAACCCTTAGTTGGTCAACTTGAAAAATCGACTTTTCCACGCCCTTTTCACTTCTTGCTGAATCCTTACATGTCACGTCTCTTAAAGGCCAAATATCAGAAATGCAACCCCCCTCAGATGTCGATAAAACTTTTTTCCTGGTTTGGGGACATCAAAGTAAGCTTGCAAGGTTAAGCCGTTTTTTCACTTTTGAACTGAATTCTTGAGAAAAAAATTCCCAAAGTTACCCATGTTATAGCATAGGGGGACCGAAATATAGGCACAAAAAAAATCGCCAAAAAACCAATTTTTGTTCCCCGCTTTTCCAAGCTCCAAAGTGGCTGGAAATAATTAAAAGCTAAATTTTAAGCATAGAAAAATAAGTGATATCGACGTGCTCCGAGGTGCGCAGGTCTAAATGTGATGGCCCCTACAAAAACGTCTACTTGATAGCCGGATGTTTCACTGCAATATTTTATATGCAACATAGAACGGACTCTTTTTGGTCAATTTATCGCCTATAACTGAAAAAAAATTGCTTGCAAGTTATCTTATATCTTTGACTGCTATTACCCCACTGCTCCCCCGCCAACTCGTCTGCTGCCAGGACAGCATCCAGGGCAACACCAGCTACTCCCGAGCCATGGCCAAAGCCACCCGCAGCCTTTCTTGTCTCACCCAGCACTCCTTCTTTCTGTCTCGCATACTAGACTCAGAGGTACTTCGGATTTTCCTCAACCAGGAGGAGGAGCTGAAAGGCAAGAGGACCACCGCCAGCCCTGACAATGCTCAGCTCCGCTATGCCGCCTATCGATCTACCACCTTCTGGCTCTATGGGCGGCTGAAGGGTGGAGAGCGAGTGGAGCTGCCCCTCTGCATCCTCGCCGCTGTCCGCTCAGCCTTCCCCAGCCCAAACGGCCTCTACACTGGATTTCAGCCCGCCCTGGAGCTCGATAATGACCCTGATCCCTATTGACGACCATCATGATTTTCTACTCACTTTATCCATGTTTCATTTTTTCTATATAAAATCACCATAAGCACCTAAATGATTTAATAATTTGTTTCATGTTTTCTAACTTTTAAAATTTGCAAATTAGAAGCTCTCCTTCTCAAACCCAGTGCGCCTACTTGAGAAACAAGCATGCCTTGCAAAATGCCTTAGTCCTAAACTATCGTTTGAGAAAGAATCAGTTCAATAGGCGTCGGTGTCATTCTTGACATTTGGCCTTTAAGCTTGATAGCGCAAGTATAGTGTACAATTATCATTTTAAGGGCAATTTTTGACCGCGGAGCGGCCCAAAGAGCCGCTCCGCGGTCTATAGAGGTTACTGAATTTTTGTCCTCATATATATATGTCCGGATCTGGAAATGCTGGGAACGGGCGAATTCTCAACGGATTTGGACAAACTTTTTTTTTCCTGAAAGGTAATGCTATTTTAGGAAGATCTGGAGGGGTAGACCCGGAATTTGAGCATTTGAAACATTACTTTTTTGGGTAGAAAGGTTGGAAAATGGGGTATGTTGAGAAATGGCGAATTCTCAACGGATTTGGACAAACTTTTTTTTTGCTGAAAGGTAATAACATTTTAGAAAGATCTGGATGGGTAAACCCGGAATTTGAGCATTTGAAACATTACTTTTTTGGGTAGAAAGGTTGAAAAATGGGGTATGCTGTAAAAGGCTTAATTCTCAACGGATTTTGACAAACTTTTTTTCCTGAAAGGTAATAATATTTTAGGAAGACCTGGAGGGGTGGAACTGGTCCCGGGGCATTTGAAACATTACTTTTTTGGGTAGAAAGTTTGAAAAATGGGGTATGTTGAGAAAAGGCGAATTCTTAACGGATTTGGACAAACTTTTTTTTTGCTGAAAGGTAATAACATTTTAGGAAGATCTGGAGGGGTGGAACTGGTCCCGGAGCATTTGAAACATTACTTTTTGGGTAGAAAGTTTGAAAAATGGGGTATGTTGAGAAATGGCGAATTCTCAACGGATTTGGACAAACTTTTTTTTGCTGAAAGGTAATGACATTTTAGGAAGATCTGGAGGGGTGGAACTCGTCCCGGAGCATTTAAAACATTACTTTTTTGGGTAGAAATTTTGAAAAATGGGGTATGTTGAGAAATGTTGCTGCGAATTCTCAATGGATTTGGATAAACTTTTTTTGCATAAAGGTAATAAAATTTTAAGAATATCTGGAGGGGTGGAACTGGTCCCAAAGCATTTAAAACATTACTTTTCTGGGCAGAAAGTTGGAAAATTGCAATATGCGGTTTTTGTACTGTAGTACCTGAAGTCTTGAGAATTGCACAGAATAGTTGATTTTTTTGTTCACTATATGTCGATTCTATATCTGTGCTTAGTTTTGAAATTGGTTGAGAAACCACAGACTTGATTTTTGATTTACAAAGTATCATATAAAGGATGCGCTCCGCGGTCGCCTATTGCGCTTTGCGCCATATACTTGTTCTTTAAAATGCCCTATTCTTAGGAACATTTTTTCAATGCTCTGTAATATCAACCAACTTTGGTCAACCCTCCAATAACCCCCATCGGGGAGAGTGGTGCCAGGGGGGGAGGCACACCAACCAACCAACTTTGACCTTGATAAACCCACTCGAGGGGGGTGGGGGGGGGGGGGGATAAAATCAACCAACTCCGGGGGGAGGCTTGGGGGGATAAAATGAAACCAACCAACTCCAGGGGGGCTCCATTTCAAATAGGGGCATGTATGACAGGGATGGCTGACTTGGAAGTTGTGCGTGCGAGCATTGTCGAGCTTGGCGCGCTGGGCCTTGAGCTCCTTGTCGATGTGGCGGCTGGCAGCCTGCAGCTCGTTGGGAGGCATGGGAGGCAGACTGGCCTTCTTCTGTTTTGCCGCCTGCTTCAGCTTCTTCTTCTGCAAGAGCGCCTTTTAGCTGCTTATTTAGTTCACCTTGAGACCAGCCAACCTTGGCCTCGATCTCTGCCTGACTAAGGTAAGCACTCCAGTCAGGCATTTCGCCCTTGCACGGCTTGTAGGCGACGGCCTGGAGGAACTCTATGAACGTCTGCAATTTTCGGACCGTTAAGCTGGACAAGACGTGGAAAGGCCAAAAAAGAGACCCCCTGGAAGACCTGAGCGCAGACGAGCTGCCCCATACGGAAGCGGTGCTCTGCTGGCGTCTCAGTTTGTAAGATCGTCTATAGCTTTGTAAGATAGGGGAAAGGGGCACCTGGCGGCGGCGGCGTTTAGAAGGCGGAGTTTTAGGCCCCTCAGCGGCATTTTCTTCTCGCTTCCCTCCGCTCTCCTCCTCCGCCTCCCTCTGGCCAAAGAGTGCCGGAAAGAAAGCGAGGTTTGCAAGAAAAAGGATAGAGGGACTGGACTGGATGATACCTGCAGCTCTTCTTCACGAATGCAGATGAGGATCTTGTCGAAGTCGAAGTCCGGAGGAAGAGGTGGCGGAGTTGGCTGAGTGGCCCGGGACTCTTGTTCCAGCGTCACCAACAGCTGATCCAGCTCACCATCGTCCCAATGGAGGTTTTCCATTGCCAAGCTTTGCCTAACAATTTCTAGACTTCTTCTGGATCGACAATGGTGGCGACGATGCTGAGGCTAGGCAAAGAACGCATACCTGGTGGCGTAAGATGTAGCTGGCCGCAGAGGTGGACGGAGATAGACGTCGGCTGGTCCAACCGCGTCGCGAAACGTCGCTTCTCAGCACCACCTTCTGCAATTACTCCACCTTTCCTGCTGGTCTCTGCATCTCTACGCTTTTGTTGGCCAACTGCACACCTACTCTTACACTGGCACAATGAAGGCATGGAAGTCTACAGCCCTAGCAAAAGAACAAAGTTTATGAGCGTATAAGCTGAAGTCTCTGCCCAATTGGAAAAGGGTGAGGGATGACGATAGTCGCCAAAGCTGAGGGGGTGTGGCCAATCACCCCCTCCCCCCTCAGCCTCCCCTCTCTCCTACAGGCGGAGAAGGGTAGTGCACTTGAGGGGCATTTGCTGGAAGTTGATGACCGAGTTGATTCGGAGGATTTGATTGGCGCGCCCCTCTGCTACTCCTACCATACCTGGGCCTTTCAGCTCACCCTCCCCGCCCCACCTTACAGAAGCCTCCGCCTCCTCCTCCTCCTCCTGCAATGGGACTGGGGTGTAAACTAATTAACGACTCATCAGTTTCAGGCCTCTTGCATTACATACAGACACCTGTATATCCGCCCGCTGGCATGAAATGAGATCTGGCCCCGAAGAGTGGCCAATCTGCTCTTGTATTGGCGTCATCCTTCTCATCCACTCTTCTCCGCTTACATGCAGTCCATCACTCGTCCCTCCACTTGTCTCAGCTTGCGCCCCAAGGCGACAAGCGGCACCCTTCACCCTCTTGACCCGTCGGCAGATTGAAAGGGGCTGGTCAGATGCGCGCTCGGAAACAGCCTGCAAAATGAGGCTTGTCCGCTTGTTGTAACTTCGCCCTATACACCCCCCCCTCACCCCCTCTCATTCCCCTCTCATCCCTCCCCAACTCACACCCCATCATCCCACCCCCCTTCCATCTCACATCAATTGGGGGTATAGAGTCCGGTGTTGAGGATGAGAAAGCGGCCGCAGAGCCATCTCAGCGTCATCACGGCCTTCTACCCTTTTGTCTATCCTCGTCATCTGCCTCTCACTCCTTCCACCTCCCCCTCCCCCCCCCCTCCTTCCACCTCCCCCTTCCCCTCTCCATTCTCTGTCTGAGCAAGTCCCTGCCTGCCCGTTCCCATTCTGCGGCACTCCAAGGCTCCTCCAAAGGACAGGTAGCCCGCAACCACTAACCATCACCTCTCCAACACTATGCCGTTCCACGACCAACTGCTAACTTTTCTTTTTCACCCATTTCGCGGTCTGCTGGCTAGCCAGGTTCATTAGCATCGCTGGTCAGCTATCCGGTGTCGCTCATTAGCCCACCCACATTTCTTCCTCCTCTAGGCCGTCTGTTGCATCAGTGCTCCGTCACAAGTTCATTGGGATCCCGTGTGAAGAGGAAAGAAAAGAGCGGATGAGCAGCAGTTGTTTCTTTCCCCCATTCTGCAGTCTGCTGGCTGGCCAAGCTCATTAGCGTGGCTGGCCAGGTATCCGGTGTCACTCATTAGCCCACCCACGCTCCTCCTCCTTTAGAGCATTTGTTGCATCAGTGCTCCCTGACTAACCAACCAACTTGGACCCTGAAAAACAAACAAAAACAAACAAACAAACTCCTCGCCGGTACCTTTTCCACTGGAGAAATTGAGAGTTTCGGTTGGTTACAGCTTCCGAGTTTGGTTACTAAAGCTCGAAAGATTCTCAGCCTTCACTCTTCTCTTGAATGCCTTCGCTCATCTCCACTATGCATTGTTTTCTTGCTGACTAATTGGCCTTCGGCTGAATTATGTGCTAGTGCTGCGCAAGAGTTGATTGTTTTTGAAATATGAGCCAAATCCTGATTGGAAGAGCAAGCCAGGCTCTGCTACACTGTTTCACATATCACGCATATGGAGGAGCGTTTGGCTCACTGACCTTAGCTAGGCTAGTCCGCAGACGCCTATCAACTTTCCTCTTGCCCCTTGACATCTGGTGTCTGGCGCGACACTGGTGCTTGGACGGGGCGCGCCAGGACATGGAGAGAGGGGAGAGGGAAATCTGCTCGGCTTGCCTTGATCTGCCTTGCCTTGCCGCACTGGGCCTGTTTAGGCCTTCTCAAGAGTGAGCCCTCTGCTGTGGCTCTCTTCAGAGCGCCTTTCAAGTTCACCCCCCGCGCCATCCAGTGAAAACCTCCCTACCTTATCCGGCGTAGAGGCCGAGTGGGCTGCTTTCTGCAAGGGATCTGGCCTGTTTCCATCTCAGATAGGCATCTTCTGTAATGAAGTATTTTGATCGCTCATTCAATCAGGTAAGAAGAAGTTTGGTGCAAAGATTGAAGACAGCGTGAATCAGGGTAGGGTTTCGACGCCTGGGAGCATCCCATGACTGCGTTCGAAATCGGATGCTCAGTCAGGCTTCTCATCTGTTCTTTCTCTTCTGGCACTGTGAAATTCAGAGACAAAAGTGAGTGAAGGATGGAGAGTAGAATTTTATGCAGAGACTGACACAGCCCCTTTCGCAGCCCATCAACTTTCTTCTCGTCCCTGGTTGGTGGCTTTGCGGTGTGTTGACAGGAGTTAGCATCTGCAGCCCTTTTTGCGCAGGCGATGCTCCGAGTTCGTACGCTCAGTTAGGCCGTTTCTGCAGATGAAGGGATGGGACTGATGTTGGCTGTGCTTTCGGGTTGGCTGAGAGGCCGAGGAATGGTAGAAGGGGTTTAAGGGGGGAAGTGGGGTGTAAGGGGAGAATATGGAGAGGGGAGGAGGGGAGGAGGGGAGAGGGGGTGTGGCTGGTCTAGGGGGTGTGGCTTTAGGTGCTGGTCTGCCCTCACACTTCCACACTCTTCCACAGCCAAGCCATTCGCTCCTATTCCGCTCCTTTTACCTCTGTGCGCTTCTTTGCGCTTTTTCTGTTCTCTTTTGCCCACTTTGCCCACCAGCCAGCTATTTGCCGCAGATCACCTACTCTTCCAAAAGGCTTAGGTTAAAGCACCAAACATAGTGACTCTTAGGTTAGCGCTTAGTACAGAGCTAGTACAGTGAGACTGAAATGAGGGGAGATGAGACCTCTCATTGGTCCCTCTCTTCATAATCCCCATTTCGTAGCCTCGCAATGTCTGCTCATGTCGTCCGCTCATCCTGGGCTAAGGCTAGTCTTTCTGCAGCAGTGAAGAGAGCGAGAGATGAGTTTTCCCAGAGCGGTGGCGAAAGACGAGGCAGAGATGCCGGGGCCTGCACAGGCTCCCCCAGCCCTTCCGCCCTTCCACCAGCCACTACCAGACCAATACCAGCCACTACCAGACCAATACCAGCCCCTCCACCTGGACCAGGCTCAAGGCTTCTTCCTGCTGCCTTCCCCTCCCCTCTACCAGTACCCCCTCCAAGGCCTAGCCCAGGCTCCCCAACTACTACACCAGCCCCAACCCTGGCTGCCGCCGCCTCCGCAGCCCCAGCACCAGTTCTCGCTCCCGCATCCTCCCGAGCACCACCATCCGCAGCAACTTGGTCAGATTCCCATTCCAGTGCTTTACAGGTCCTTGGCTTGCGGCTAGATATGCGACTGGAAGTAGGCAAAGGTGTGGACAATTGAGGCATGGAGGTGGCCGCGAGCGTGGCGGCGGCGATGGCGCAGGCAGTCCAGGCCATCCAGCGCACCATCGCTCAGGCCTCTGCTCCGCCCCAGCCCACAGAGCCAGAGCTCATCGAAATCGTGGACTCCGACGAGGTCCTCACTTGCCCCCCTCTTCCACACCCGTTCATTCGCATTTCGCGAACAGGAGGACCAGAAGGAGGTGCTGGAGGCCTCGGCTCCAACGTCGGAGGCAGCCAATACACCGAACGTCAGAGAACGTCAGCTCACCGTTTCCGAACGCCAGGCGAGCTCTCTTGATCTCTGCCGGAAGCGGTTACAGGCAGCGCTTTTGAGATGTGTGAGCGGGTGCTGCTGGAGCTGAGCAGCGATGCGAAGGCGCCGGCCTTCATGCGCCCCGTGGCCGAACTGCACCCCCACCTGGCCACCAGCTATCGCAAAATCGTCCCCCCCCCCTTCCCCCTCACTCAGGAGGCAGGAAATGGCCCCCCAGCTGTAGGTGAGGCGGCCCATGGACCTGGGCACCATGAAGGCAAAGCTGGCCGTCCACCACCCGCAGGCCTACAGAAGCCCCGCCGACTTCATCCAGGACGCCAACCGGATCTTCCGCAACTGCTCTCGCTTCAACCGCGTTCGCCCTTTCAGATCCCCTCCTTTTCCCGAGAATTACAAAATTGGAACTAGAACTATTGTACTAAAAGAACTATTGGAACTATAGGGACACAAATTGGAACTATTTCCAAAAATTCGAAAACATGCTCTAGCGAGCCCCAGTGCTCTGAAACTACCCAAACGGGTACCATATGTTTTCAGCAAATGTGCTTCAATACAGAGTACAATCGTTGACACGTTTTAGGGTGGCATCAGGGCACTAAAACAATATGTTTTGGAATAGTACCAATTTTTTTTAGTTCTGGTCGAAAAATTTGCAAAAATCTTTTTGTAGAACCCTGATACCCCCTGAAACGTATCAGCGACTGCACCCTGCACTGTAGCACATTCGCTAAGAAACATCTGGTACCCGTTTGGGTACTTTCAGACTTCAGAGCGCTGATGGTCGCTAGAGCATGTTTTTGAAATTTTTGGTAATAGTACCTATTTGTGTCCATAAAGTTCCAATAGTTCCAGTAGTTCTTTTAGTACAATAGTTCTAGTTCCCATTCTGTAATTGTCCCCTCTTTTCCTTCCTGGCCAATAAAGTGGGTGGTTGGCAGCCGAAAACGGCGGTGGGGCTGATCGGGCGCCGCCTGCACGCCGTGTACGAGGGGCTGGTGAAGCGGTTCCTGCCGCTCTGGGCCGGCCACGTCTGGGCCTACCGCGTCCTGTACGGGAAACCAGAGGCACCGGTCTATACCTCGCTTCTTCCTCACATTGCCTCACCTCATATGCACCAAATATGCAGTAGAGTTTGGATGGTAGGTTATTGCTGGAGGCTGCGCCAGCTGCGAAGCGCTCTCGACTGACCGAAACCTGATCTGACTGAATACATTTTGTTTCGAATGCCTCAGAAACAGTTCTAACTGTGGCTTGGAAACTGTTTTCACGGTTGTAAATATGCTTTGAATGCTTCAGAAACCGCTCTAACTGTTCTAAATTTGCTTCAAATGCCTCAGAAACCGTTTTAACTGTTCTAAATTTGCTTTAAATGTCTCAGAGCAGCAGAGCCATTCCAACTGTGCTACATTTGATTCGAATTCCTCAGAAACTGTTCTAACTGTTCTTAATTTGCTATGATTGTCTCAATAACCGTTCTTACTATTATAAATTTGCTTCAAATGCGTCAGAAATTGCTTTAAAGGTCAAATGTCAAAAATTACACCTCCTCCAATTTTGATGAAATTTTTTTCCTAGTTGGGGGACACCAAAGTAAGGTTGCCCGCTTAACCCGTTTTTTCACTTTGAAGTAATTTTTCTGAGAAAAAAATATTAAAATTCTGTGTGTTGTAGCATAGGCATAAAATGAAATGAATTCATGAAAAATCCAATTTTAATTCTCCACTTTTCTCCGCTCAGCAGTGTCAACAAATAACCAAAATCAATATTTTGAGGAAAAAAAATTGGACAAAATCGATGTACCGTGGCGCGCGGAGCCCAAAAACTTGTTAAAATGGTCATTTTTGGAGCTTTTTGAAGGTTTTTTCCACATTTTCATATTTTAAAATTTTTTTATGCAATTGAGGTCCTGATTTTTGAAATCTACGCCCCAAAATTGACCCATATTTGTAAAAATAAGTCTATATAAATAAAATAAATTTTTAAAATAATTTTGACCCATCAAAATTTGCTATTAATTCATGTTTTTCACTGTTTTTCTAAAATGCTTATGCAAAACTTTTATTGAGAGCTTTGGTCTGTTGACCAAAGTTTTAGCACTTGTCAAGGCGGTTCTAACCGTGGTCGAATCATTGAATTCCGTTAAGTATAGCAGGAGTTATGAGCTTTTTAAAAATGCCCACTGTCAAATTTTCCAATTTTTGGTCGGTTTTTGGGCCACGCGGTTCGACGCGGGGATTTTTGAATCAGTTTTTTGACCTAAATCAACGTCTCCCATCAAAATACACCAAACCTCGTGTTACCAAGTGTTGCGCCAACTGAAAATTTTTTTTAATGATTTTTTTTTGCACTTTTATGAACCCTCCCCCATGTTGTAGCATAGGCAACTTTGGGATTTTTTAATTCTGGAACAGAGACCTTTTGGCCAAAACGTTATACCCTTGCAAGCTTACAATGGTAAAACCTATCAAATAAGAAAAGATGAGCGGAATTGGTGATGGTGTCATTTCTGACACTAGGCCTTTAAGAAGCAGAATCTGATAGACTCGAGACAGACTGCAAAGGGTGATGGTCAGTTTCAAAAATCGAAGTTGTCCCGATTCAAATGAGTTTGTGCTAGTTTTTTTAAAAGCTTGATCATGAGAAAGGTGCAAATTTGCCAGCAGTTAAAAGGTTGTTTTGCATTGTCATTTCTCGATTTTTACCCTTTTCTGTTAAACTGAAAAAGTCAGAACTGAAAAAGAAGAAGATTAAAAATTAGCTGGGAACTCAAAATTTTTTTGAGATAATCAAAGACAACAAAACAGCAGTCCTTGAAAAATGCGTGAAAATCAATCAGTAATAATGACATCCAGTAGGAATTTGCTTCAAAATGAATGTGACCTGAAATTTTTGTCTCACTACTGCAAAAACTTGAAACTTGTAGTACACCTGATCATCGATTTAGCTTAAAATTGATGTTGCATGCGTCTACAAGAAAAGCTGACGCAGAATGGATCAAAGTATGTGGTCATAATGAAACAGCTGAGCAAAGGAAGAGTTGTTTGTTTGTTTTTATCCAACATCCAACAAAGTTGGGAGTAGAAAGTAGGTAATCACATCCTACTAGAACGAAGAACAAAAAGCGCAAGGGAACAAAGGTGCGCTAGAAAGGTGGTGGAGGCGTCCTTAGGACCCGCACAGCCGCTTCAAAAGAACCCCGGGGGCCAAGGATTGAACGCTCCGAAAGACGATTCCATTCCCCAGCCACCCGGTGAGGCCAGCTCCGCGCTACCAGACCCAGGGCTCTAGCATCAATGAAGAGTCGGCAATTATTAGACAGAGGACGACTGTTGACTTTACGTTGAACAAGGCCTGGACACTGCTGCTTACCATGGTACACATTGTACAGAAGTAACATGTCTGACATGAATTGCCTTTCTTCAAGAGACTCAAGCCCTAAAACAGCACATCTGTATGGGTATCCTCGGTTGAGATTGGGAATGCAACACCGTCTAAAAATATACCTAGTGAAATTTCGCTGGATCTGTTCTAATCGGTTGCAGTCAGCCTGAGAAAGTGAGTTCCAAGCAGGGGCAGCATATTCCAGCACTGGACAAACATAAACACAGAATGCCCTGGTGAGATTTGAAGAGGAAGCAGCTGAAAAGCATTTTTTGAGCAGGTAGCAGAGAGAGCTTGCCTTAGTGCATATGGATGTGACATGGGCAGAGAAGGAAAGGGATGAAGATACCAGGACTCCTAAGTCACGGAAGACTTTGTTCTCAGCTATTGGCAAGGTTTGGCCACAGAGGGAGTAGGTAGCATGCAGACCTGTTCCAAGAGGCAAGACAGCACATTTATTCGGTGAGATCTCTAGCTGCCACAAAGCGGCCCAGTTTTCCAGAGCAGTGAGGCTAGATTGAAGGCGTAGGGGGCATGAGGATGACAGTTTGACATCGTCAGCAAAGAGCCAGCAATTTACTCCTTCTGCATTAACAATCTCAACAAGTGAATTTATGTACATTATGAACAGGATAGGGCTGCACGTGCCTCCTTGTATTATAGAGGAGGAAATGGGCCTGGGGGTAGATTGGGCACCTTCAAGTCTGACAACCTGTGATCTATTGGCAAGGAAAGACTGCAGCCAACTGAGGGCAGGACCAGTTACGCCAAAAGAAGCACAGCAGTGAGTCAATTTCTGGTGCGAAACTTTGTCGAAGGCCTTAGAAAAATCAATGTAGCAAACATCAACTGCTTTCTTGGAGGCAACACTGGATTTCCAGTCATTTAAGCAGTGTAGGATTTGGCAGGTAGTCGAGTGTTTTTTGCGGAATCCAAATTGCCTCCACGAAATCAGATGATTGTTTTCAAGGTACAGCGAAAGTTGATGAGCAAAAACTTTTTCTATTATCTTGCTTATGGCAGATGACAAAGAAATTGGGCGGTAATTGTTGACGTTAGAGGGGCTGCCTTTCTTCTTGAAAATAGGGATGACAGAGCTGCATTTATGGCTGCAAATGATAGTGATACGCGTCGATTTCTCCGCATCACTAGTCATTTGCAGCTAAAACTGCGATCCATTCTTGCGTCAATCCGCAGAGAAAAATAGTAAAGCTTTCATTCAGCCAGGTGGCTGTGATACAGCACCAAAAATTCTCTGAATCACCAGACATCTGACCAGATGAAAACTCAAATCCGTCGACTGATCTCCAGCCACCCGACGGCAAGCTACGCATAAAAACCCGGTGACAGAGTCCAGACCATTTCTGTCCAACCGAGATCTTTATGCCCAGCCTGCCAGTCTTGTATAACTCCTGTCGTCGGTCTCCAATCGACCATTCGCAGACACAATCTCAGCCCAAGGATTCAGGCCTGGGAGTGCCAAAGAGCTCCAAGATGTCGTCTTTGGCAACATCCTGACCCGAATCCCCCAGGCTGATGGGTCTGAAGATCTGCGAGCATCGTCAGCCAGCTGACTGTTTCTCTAGTCATGACACTGCCAAGGGGCTGGCTGGCCTGCCGCAGGACTGAGAGGAACAACCAGAGGGCGGATGTCCATGTGCAATGAATCAAACGGGAAACGCAGGCCATTGCACTATCGACACAGCCTGGCTGTGCCGATGGAGTTGAAGGTGGAGGTGAAGATGAGGAAGATGGCGATGGTGACGAGGAGATGAGCTGGTTGGAGTTGTTCGCTTTTGGTGCTCTGGGTTTGAGGGTGTAGTATTTATGGAGGACTGATGAGGGTACACAGTCGGTGTAAGGACTGCTAGATTTGGCGCCTTGATGGGAGGGTAACGATTGTTATCGAGTTTAAAGTCATGCTGGGAAGTTCTTGACTTAAGCTAGTGTCTTGGCGTTGTTAAATTGATCCATTTATGATGAATGCTCCACCAACAAACCAAGAAGAGATTTAGTTAGCGAATCTGCAACTTTTGCTTTCTTTAGAAGTAGGCTGTTCAAGAAGTCATTCCAAAGTGATACCAATGTAATTCCAGTATTTATGTCCTTGCACATGGGTAACTCGCTTCTTTGATTGGTCATTGGATGATTTCGAATTAAAAAAATTGCATCAAATTTGAGCAAGAAACGGAACAGCCAAACTGATAAAGGTTCGCAAAATGCGCATGCAAATTTCATTTAGGTGAATAGTAAAATTTATTTATACTAATGTTTGTGATTACTCGTGAGTTTTCTTTTGCCATGAAAATATCCGCCATCTAAACGAAAATATGGAAAATAGTGAATACAGAAGAATGGTTTTAGCGGCCAACATGTTCAATGCTTATTTAGACTTACGAAGTCGGAATATATCAAAGCAGGTTAACCTGTTGAACACCTAATAAATTGTTCATTCAACCAGAATTGTTCTATCTCTCAAAATATGTGTCTTCGTAGGCTATCTCGAGAAGAAATAAAGGTAGATTGTTTCGAAATTCGTTGGTGAACGATCAAAGGCATATGCCAGAGCTGTCTAGGAAGTAGCAGTGGAGAAACTGTGCTGGCGTTTCTACAATCAGTGATCCCTGTGCAACCTTCCATGAAATAAAGAAAAATGCCTACGAATGCAGCGAATGCGTGTGGCTGGGCTGCACATTTGGCCATACGGCATATGACACAGCCGTTGTGCTCCATTGCTCCCCTTCAAGAATATCCAGCCACCTAAAAACCAGTTTACTTCACTTTCCACTTACAGTACCACTCTTTTATGGACTTCTCTCTCATCTAGCTAAATTCCCCCTCACCGACGCAACGAATGGGTGAAGCAATGAGGGTGAAATACTGGTGATGAGAGTCTGGGCGGATGCTTGAGGCATGGAGGCAGTCTGGAACTGGCGGTTAGGCGGTGGAGTGAAGTAGGTGCCAGTGATTGTCGTACCGGCCTCATTCTCAACACTCAGGCTACAGATCCTTGTGCTCAGTGCTGCAAAATTGCTGCTTTTCTGCTCAGTGGCTGAGAGGCTGGAGGGGACAACCAAGAGCAGATCTGGTGTCCACCAGGTGATTGCTGGCTCCGGTGAGGCTGGGGATGAGTGTGTTCCAGAGCGTGTCTGCTATCATTTCATAGCTCTGCAAGCATTGGCCTCTTCTGCTTTCAGTAGAGGGGAGACAGAAGACGAACCTCAGAGGTGATCATCTCTAATGGCTCTTTGATGCGAAGAAAGGCCTTTGGACCGTTCACTGGCACTGGCAGCCAAGACTCCTCCAATGCTGTCGGCTGATTCGGGTCTCTGAAATGAGCAGAATGATCTTTCATTCAGCCGAAGTGGTCGACCGCACCCAGTTTTGGCAAAGTTGCTCCAGAGAGTGCCGAAGTAGTCACTGACGCGTTTGTCCTCCGCTGTCATCCACGCCAGCGTGGAGTTGGACGGCGCCAGATAGAACAGCTCTGCCGCATGCATGGCTCCTGATATTGGCTCTTTGTTCCACCTACTGCCCAGCTCAAGCAACACGACACTACCCTTCGCATCCTCGGGCATGAAGGGGTCAAAGTCGCTGAAGTGGTCGTAGGAGTAGAGGTAGACAGGGCCGCGGCCAATACTTCGCCAATACTCCGCCGTCTGCGCAGTCCCCGCAAACATGGACTGGCCACTTTGCTGCTGCAATGCTTCCCAGCCTTTCTACTCCTACTCCCCTCCCCATCCCTCTGCCTTCCAACATCGATGGTGAGACGCAGCCAGTCCATGGGCTCCAGAGCAGAGTCCTGGCGGTTGGAATATACCAATCTGAAAGCATTGCATTTCTTTCAGAGCCCCGTCAGCCATGAAAGTGGGAGAAAAGGCACTCAAACAGACGCCTGGCATCCGGTGCTTGGCGTCCGAAAGTCTGCTCACTCGCAACCTGCCCCAGTAGGCCTTGCCAGAACTCCTCGCTCATGGCCGCCAGCGGGAAGAGCCCCACTGCAAGCGCCAGGACTGGACCTGAGCTAGAGGAGGATTGAGGGAACGAAGGCTGAAGAGGAGCCACTCGTCCTGGTTGCTGCCCAGCAGAAGAGGCAGGCGGCCTCCTGGCTGAGCAGCCAAGTTGGCCGGCCAATCCGGCAGGAAGCCCCCAGGCCCGTCCACCATCGGTGCCCAGGCACAGCAGACGTCCGTCGGCTGGACGGCCTCCAAAACACACAGGCCAACTGAACCTCCTGCACTGGATCTCTGGCCTGTCCACCTCCTCCGCCAACCGCATCAGCTCCCGGGCAGACAGCTGACGGAGGCAGCTGAGCAGGCCTCCGTACTCAGCCCGCTCCCACTCCCCTGAGCTCACACAGCCGCTGGCCAGCGACACCTGTGCCTGTACTCTGTCTCAAGCAAGCGAGCGTGGAAAGCTGGGGCACGTTTCTGGAGCTCTGAGCAAAGGTGCTCGGTTGCTTCAGCGTCCCGTCCACGGCCATCGGGCTGAGGGCGCTGCCGCTCTGCAGGATGGCCCGGTGTATGAGCCCTGTGCCAGAGCAGCCCTTGTAGCACTGAGCACCGGGAGGGGGCACAGGTGACCTTGAGAAAGCGGTGAAAGGGTGTGTAGTGAGGTGGAGAAAGCGCCGGCGGACTCTCCGAACAGCGTCACCTGGCCCGGATTCCCGCCGAAGGCCGCGATCTCCTCCCGCACCCAGCGCAGGGCCTCCAGCTGGTCGAAGAGGGCGTTGTTGGGCGGACTGTTCCCGGCCAAGGTTGTGAAGAAGCCTCCAAGGGCGGCGCGCAGTTGGGAGGCTGAAGTGGGGGAAGGAGGAAGGGAACCGAAGACCCCGAGTCGGTACTGGATGGAGACGAAGACGAGGCCCCTGGTGACCAGGTTCCTGGCGATGCCTTCCAGGTGGAGGCCGTGGCTGGCGTCGCCGCCGATGTAGCCGCCGCCGTGGATGAAGACCATGACGGGCAGGCGAGCCCAGGCGCTCACCTTAGGCCTTGCTCACCTATTCATGCCTGGGCAGAAGCGGAAGGAACCCTGGGGCTGAGGATGTTGAGGTAGAGACAATCCTCATCCACAGAGCCCGGCCCCAGCCCGAACAGATCATTCTCTGCCTGCATGCAGGCCGGTGGAGCATTCACCGCCTCAAGCCTGCCGCCCGGGAACCGACGCAGGGGCTGCGGGCGCTGTGAAGAAACAGCATGCCAAAGCATAGGATGGTGGAAGAAGGCAAAAAAACAAGACCTGGAAGCGAAGAGCTCCGATGGGCGGCTGGGCAAAAGGGATGCCGAGGAAGGCAGCGACGCCGTTGGCCATTTGAAAGCCGTGGACATTGCCGCGGCTGGTTCGAACCAGATCCGGCTCTGATGACGCGGCTGAGCCTAGACGAAGGGCTATATTGAGCAGTTGCGCAGCCGCCATCTTCCCCAGTTGAATGCTGGAGCGGGGGGCGGTGAAGAAGGCGTGAAGGTGGAGCAAATGCAAATAGAAACCGGACTGGTTTTCGAAAGCTCTTCTGATCTTCACGTTTCAATAGGGCCGCACTCTCTTTTCCATTTCTCAACTTCAATTTTGAGCCTTGCTTTGCTTCTTTGATGGTGTGCTTCATTTTTGACGTGTATATGGTTGCATAGCAATGTCCAAGCGTGCCTTGGCCGCCCACAGCTCCAGGCACGGGCGCTGACTCTGGGCACGGGCACGAGCTCTGACTGCCTCGCCCTCCACGGCAGGCAGCCTTCGGCCACGCAATAATTGGATGTTCACTTTTCTTCTTAAATATACATGTTCTTTCCAATTTTTTGGTGCAGAAATATGCCCAATTTGATTTGGTGCATATTTTTTAGTAGAAAACTTTTGTTATCACAAGGTATTCGGCTATCGCCAATAGATTCGCAGCCTTGGTCACCTTGTTGAGCAATGAAATGAAATGAATTTGCAGGTTTGCTAAAAAATTATTAATCAAAAAAGAAATGTAACAGTTGGTTATAGGTAAAGTATTGGTTTCTGAGGCATTGAAATAATAATAAATAGGTTTCTGATTTCCAGGTTTCTTTTCATGGCGCGCCAAAACAAATTGCAAGTATCAAAGCAGCAGGTGTCAGAAACCAGTATTTGTTGTATTTTTTCGACTTTTAACTCGAGATTAATTGTTTAGTGTGTAAAAATAGCTTTCGCTTCCCCTTGGCGATGGTACCAGAGCACAGCAACAATTCCTCTCTTCGCTGTTGCATTTCTCTATTTTTTCTAAATACCAGCAAAATCAAAGAAATTGCTGCAAAATCCACTGCCACGGGCAGCGATGCAGATTTATTTGCTCAACCGACAGGTGCTGCGGAAATGCAAATGAAAGCAGCGCACTGCAAAGATGGGAGGATTTGCTGGGATAGACATAAGCGAACCGGCCCCCACAGCCAGGAGCCATGCTCACCATCGCCCTTCCTCTCCTCCTCCCCATCCTCTGTCTTGCCAGTGCTCTGGACGACGACCAAAACCTATGCCCTGGTATTCCAAAACATCCTCATTCCACAATTCCACCTCAAATCTAAGCTTCCAGTGGTGCTGACGCCGAACACGGATCCGCATGCCGTCAGTGACCTGTTCACCAACCGCATCGAGTTGCGCCAGAGCGAACCGGAGGCTGCCCGTAAACTCAGCAAAGATTGTGAGTTCGTAGCCGCCCCCCATCCTCAAGGCCCTCCTTCCTATCCCTAATGGCCGGTTGACACACAGGCACATCTTCTACCTGCTGGAGAAGGGCCTGGCCTACGTGGACTGGCATCGTCGTCAGGAGCTGCGCAGTCAGCGTCGAGCCCTCAACGCCATCGGCACCGGCATCAGCGCCATTGCTCTGCGACATGTTTCCGCCTGACCTTTGCTGGCGTCTGTAGGCGCATGGAAGAGGATGCCAGCATTGGCTCATCTGCCAGCTTTGCAGATTCCTCATTCAACTGCAGGTCCGCCGCTCCCTACTGGACATGACGGAGGAGATTGAGCGTCAGGTCGTGCGCAAGCTCAAGTGGGCCTCCCTCCGCTACCAACGTCAGATCAATCAGGACGGAAAATGAACCCCCTATATACCCTTCTTTTGCTCCTCTCTTGGCTCTGTCAGTGTCAGTGAGGCTGTCGCCTTGAATCCTCTATCCGCAACAGCTTTTCCTTTCAACCCAAATGCGACCAGGGGATGTGTGTAGGCCGTAGGGCAGGTCAATCATCGAAAGAAGGGTAGGAAGGGCGGCTGCCCAAGGGAAGCAGGCGATTCCGCAGCAGGAGGCCCAGCACCTTCGCTCGCTCCTCCCCGATGCTCTCCAGGCCTGGTCGGGACTGAAAAGGAGCTAACATACGCCACTGAGAAGGAGGTGGAGAAGGAGGGAGGGATAAAAGGCCAAGAGAAGCCTGGACTAAAATATGCTAAATGGGGCGAATGAGAAGGGGGAGGAAGAGGAGGAGGAGGGAGGGATGAAAAGGACTAAGAAAAGACTGCAATAGGGACTGGCAGATCTAAGAGAGGTGAATGAGAAGGCAGTGAACGAGGGGAGCAGGGCCGACGGTGGTGTCCTGGCCGACGGGGATGGGGATGTCCGCCTGGTTCTTGAGGACGTCGGGGAGGCCGAAGGTGAGGCCTTCCGCCGCCGCCAGCAGACTCAGACAAAGCAGGAGCAGCATCCTTTCCCTTTGCCTTTAGGGGTCTACTAAATTGTTTTCCTGCCAAGCCAAGAATAGCCAGGCCTGGAAATGAAATGGGGCTGCTTGCCGGGAGTGAAAGGGGGCCGGAAGCCTTTCTTGATTGCAGAAAAAAGCTTGATTCAATGCGAGTATTGTTAGGAGGCGGCGTGAGATTAATCATGGAAGATGGCAATGATGTGGCGTGGGTGGCCGAAGCTGTCGTTGGGTTCCGCTGTCGAATGAGGTAGGGGAAAAATGGTAGAAGCCTTGGCAGTCTGTCCCAAGAGATTTCCTTCTCAGCCCTGTCTCTGCGAATAAATATGAGGGAAAGCGGCTAAAAGCCTCAACAATGAGGCTGAGATATTGAATGCGTTTGCTGATGAAAATTAGGCGTATTCACACGCCTTGCTCAAGTAAAAATTCGAAACCTTCTAGCAACCAAAAGAGAAACAAAAGACGGAAATCCTGGAAAACCATTGTGGAAATCTTGGACAACAAAATGAAGAGTTCGATCATGGACAACAATATGAAGAGTTAGACAATTTGCACTTGAAAATATGAGAAAATTTTGACCAAAATTTGCAAGCAGTATATAAAAATGATAAAAATAAATTATTGTCTATAAAGGGCCTCAATAGTGGGCGCGTATTTGGCACGCAGCTGGGGCCGGCGAAGTTTGAGCAGGGGCGTGAGTAGGCCGTTCTCCACCGAGAAAGGCTGCCCTGTTAGGCTCACGGCCTTGATCTGCTCCAGCGAGCTCAGGCCTGCAATTACATCTACTTCCTTCGGCGTCAAACTACGTCGCCTTTCCTGCTTTTATTCTGGGAAATAATCTGAAGGGGCCTTTGCCTTTCGAGGCCCCGAGGATGCGAAGATGGGTGAGCAAAGCGTTGGCCACTCTGGAGTCTGCCAGCAGCAGTGATTCTTCTATTTCGGCCTCCGAGTCAGTCAGCAGACGTTCTGCCTAAAAAAACAATCCCAAAAAATTTTGAAATATATGAATTTCAAAAATATTTTTTAAAATCAAAAATTTTGAAATTGAAAAAACCTTCAAATGCTCTCTTAGGCTGTTGACATCCGGCACCGCGATGGCAACCAAATGGGCCTCCAGGGGATCGCCTGATAATGTTCGATTCCCGTTGACAAAAGTAGAAAAGCAGGAGTTGGGGGGGGGGGGGCACCGGCCACGAATATCTGCTGAAGAAGTGGAGAAGCAAGGTAGGCGTTCTCCACGCGCTCCGGAGACACAAACTCCCCCTGCGCCAGTTTGAAGAAGGCCTTCCGTCGGTCGATGATTTTCAGGCCTCCACTCTTAGCCTCCCACTCACCCACGTCACCCGTATGCAGCCAGCCTAAGTCACCTTTCTTATCCCACGCTCAATGACGTCACAGGGCGCTTTTTACCGTCCTCATCTATAGTCTCCGCTGTTGCTGCCTCATTGTTGAAGTAGCCGTCCATCACGCAGGCGCCACGGATGCAGATCTAAGAACAGTCATAGCTCATCACGGACTAATGATTATTGATCGTACCTCTCCTCTGTCGTCGGCGGCATTGTAGCCCATCTCCAGGACATCGACAAGTTTGATCTGGGACCAGGGCAGGGGGCCGCCCACGCTGCCTCCCAGTAGATCGCCTGCAGGGTGACGATTCTAATAGCACTAATCTCAGGGGACAGGACAGTTGGTGCCATCACTGATCCCTGTCCTGTCCCCTGGGGTTAGTACTATTAGAATGGCTCTGAGGCAAGTGAAGAAGAGAATGAATGACTGGGCAGGGCGAGGGTGGCGGCGGCGCAGTTTTCCGTCTGCCCGTAGCCTTCCATCACCTGGCAGCCGAAGGCCGCGCGGAAGAATTGCAGCACCTTCAACCGTATCCCTCTAGAGAGGCTGGAAAGGTGACTGGAGGATAGAAGCCTCGGAACTGACGGGTGCACCACCCGAGAAGACGACATTGAGACGCCCGCCAGTCAGTGCCTGGACTCGACGGAGGACAATGCGGTCCCAGACGGTGTCTCTTGAAATCTGCCCCCTGCGCAGCAGCTCCATCTTGGCGGCCAGAGCCTTGCCGAACAGCCACTGCTTCAGCCAGCCTCCACTCTCCATACCTGTGGAATGAATCGATGAACCGATGCCGGTCTGATGATGCTGATCGAATAGAAAAAGAGTTCGGAGGCGATGGGAACCGCCTAGAATGCTGCGATGGATGCGGTTGAGGATCCGGGGGACCATGGGTGCTGAGCTGGGCTTCAGCTCCTGCATATCCTCCAGCAGTTTGCTGGGCTCCCCGCGGAAGAAGCCCATTCGAGCGCCCTACAAATTGCCCCTCCTGCTTCATTAGAGGCCCCAGCAGTGAAGGCCTGGTTTATGGACGAAACCCCCTTGGATCTGCTCTAACTGCCATTTCTCAGCCTTGCTCCAAGTCCCTAGGAAACAAGCGCAACACGTTCTCGGACAGAGTTCGTTATGAATAGTTCAAGCTGGAACTTGCTGCAAGAACTTTGGTTCCCAGCTGCACCTTTGAATTCTCTCACCTTCAGCAGCATCACCGACACGGAGCAGTGCTCGTAGACGTGGGCGTAGGGGAGGTAGGCGAAGTGGGTGTCGCCGGGGCCCAGCTTGATCTCCTCCTTGTCGAAGAAGGTGGCCAAGGCACAGCCCATTGTTGCGATGGCCTGCCAGAAGAGGTGATGTGGAGGTGAAAGGAGGATTGGTAGGGCGGGAGGACTCGGTTGGAGAGCATGGCGCCCTTGGGGTTGCCGGTGGTGCCGGAGGTGTGGCAGATCATGTAGAGGTCCTCGGGGCCGGGCGGTTGGAAGGGGCGCAGGTTTTTGTCGCCTTAAAAATTCCATCAATTGTTCCAGATTCATAATAAAGTGGACTAAACCAACCGATCTGCATCAGCTTCTCCAGCTCCAGCAGCTCTAGATTTGGGTGTAATTTCTTTAGTGCGCTGTCAATGGAGCCGCGCATTTGGACGATCCTTCGCAACCTTCAAATGGCTGCTTTGAGCTTGTTTTGAGGTCGGCCGTGATCCCCCTACGGACTGACCCCAGCTTTGTTGTATAAATAAACAAAATTAGAGAGACAAGTGCCTCCCAAGATTAATAATACTTGGGCGTCTGAGCCCGGTTGTCCAGCAGGGATTGGACGTTGGCGGCGTTGTCGGCAAAGACGGTCTCCAGCTCACAGCTGTTCATGATGTGCAGACGAGCTTCCTGCAAATGGCCCTGCCTCTTTGCCTTTTTTGTGGCAACTGATTTTATGCGCGGGTGACGTAGAATGTCTATTTGGTCTGGCTAAGGGAAGTGGAATGAGGGAAAACCAGGTGATAGTTGTGATAGAGCGGCACAAGGACGAAAGCAAAGCCGTTGCAGGCCAGGATGCAGGTGAAGTGGTCCGCCGTCGTCTGCCCCATCAGGCCGATCTTGTCCTCTGCAAGTGGCGGACTGATCTACGTGGGAACGTTGAAAAACAAGAAATAGGGGGAGCACTTGGAGCAGCGCCGAGGTGCAAGAGCGCGGAGCCGATGGCCTGAGCCCTGTTGGCCGTCTCCGAGTAGGAGGTCCAGACATATCGCCCGCTCCCCCCGCTCTCCAGCCGTTCTCCCAGACACGGCCCATTCTCCGACACCTCCTCGCCTCTGCAGTCCTTTAGCTTCCGCCTGCTGGCGCTCAAAGTGGATTCCTGGGCACCTTTTGAAGCAGTGGAAGAGGGAGTGGAGGCCTTGGTAGTGGAGCAGGGGGCGGTCGCCTTCGATGAGCGGGGAGACGCGAATTCGCTCAGGGCCGTTTAGGAGTCGAGACTGGGACTCTTGGCGAGTTTTCATGGCTTCTAAGGAGGCCAATCCGCTCATCCACATTCAATCCCCGGGGAAGGCTGAAAAGGGAAGTAGTGTGGGCAGGGGAAGGAAGTAGTACTAATGAAGATATGCGGGCGGTGAGAGGGCGACTGTGGTGGTGTGCCAGGGCCGCCCGCATTACAGCGACAGGTTCAGTGCCAAACCGGCTGGTCCGTGTCCTTCACTCCTTATTCGCCTTTCTGTTCATTGTATCTGTTCAGAAATTGTAAGAGGGAGAATTTTTTAAATATTTGGAGCTTTTTATTTTGCAAAAGTCACCAAAAATTATGCTGTTTCATCGATGCTAAACTTGTGATTCAAGAGATTTTTGACTTTAAAAGTGACTTTCAAGTGATAATCCACATGTGAAGGGACGCTAGCCGTTGCTGACGCAAGTGAAAAAGTTTGAAGGTCAAAAGGCACGGGATTTCAGCTTTCCCTGTTTGTTCGTCGGGACTTACTCAGATTAAAGCTGACTACTCGGAAAAAACAAAGGAAGACATGCACTGCTCAGTTATCGTGAGATAGGTGTAGATAAATTTTAAACTTGGTGAAGCACAAACGGGGCACTAAAGTAGCCACTGGTTTTGGTTGTCATAATAAAAGTATGCATAAGCAGTGCGAAATTTGGGTTGAAATTTTATCACTTTCGATTTAGTTAATACTTTAAAAAAGTTTATTTTCTTTTACGAATTTTCAGTTGTGGGCTGATAATTCATATTGCATAAAGCGATACTCATTCGAAACAAAAAAATCAGCAAGTGAAATCAAGTATGCTACTTATCTATACTTACTTCCTTGCTACTTCTTTGCTTTCTTTCTTTGTTAAGACTTTTAGTTCTCCATCGTCTTTGAAAGGGAAGACAAATTACAATTGTTTCGCTATGTGGCTTTGCTTTAGCAGGTTTTTGAACAGCAGTGTCATTAATAAATACGACGCGTGCAAAAACGGAAATACGAAATAACAGCCAAATATTGATTCAAAGTTCAAAAAGTTCAATATAAGCTAGGACAGAAAAAACTCTGACACATGCGTAGAAATCTGACTTACTCCCTCACTATAATGTACAGCTGAAGCGAAAACGATATCACACAAGCATAACTGATGCAAAATCGGCAATCAAATGGGACAGGGGAGAAAGAAACCCGGGTACACATATTTGTTCACAACACTACCGCTAGCACAGGTCCTATCTACAAGGTAGAAAACGCTGTTCCAAACATTTCTGCTCTCAAAATAGCCGTACAAAGCCTACACGTCCTACAACAGCAAAGTGCAAGGAAAACAGAGAAACGTGTGAGGTAAAGGTGAAGGTCCTCGATTATGGCTTGGATGAGGTGAGAAAGGTTGAGAGAGGCAAAAAGGGTGGGAGCAGGGTGATAAGCGACTGAGTGAAAGAGAAGAGAGAGCGTTTGGGAGGCGGAGCATTGAAGTGAGGAGGGTGTGTGGGTGCAAAGAAGGGTAAGGGAGGTTCCTGTTCGCCTATCTCTATGCTATCTAATGCTGGCTAGCCAGACTAGGACTGGAGCCGGCGTGGGGCAGGGGGCTGACCTTGGGGGGCAGGACAAAGTTCAGCAGCTGGTGATGGGCAGGGTGGGTGTGGGGCGGGGGCTGGAGGGCGGAGGGGTGGTGTGAGGAGTTGGGTAGCATGACGGGCTGGAGGATGTAGGGCATGGAGGTGGTGCCGGGGGCGGGGCCGAGGCCCATGTGCCCGGCCACCTCCACCTCCAGCTTGGCCTTCGCCTCGCAGGGACAGTTGCAGCCCCTGTGGAGGTCCAGCTTCTTGTTCAGGCGCTCCAGTTCCCGCTTCAGCACCGTCACCTGAGGAAAGAGGAGCCAAATTGAGCTGGGGGTGGAAGGGTGATGTGGCAGGCAGACCTGGGTCTGAAGCTCGAACTTCTCCTCCTCCACCTTGCGCACCTTGTCCTGCATGGTCACCAGCTCCTCCTTCTTGCGCTTCCGGTAGCGAATTGCCGCAGCCCTAGTGAGCACAGGTTCCAGTCAATTGTTGGGCCAGATAAAAAGGGGCAGAAAGGCACTTGTTGCGCTCCAGGGTGTCCTTACGCTTCTCGTCCGGGTCCATCTGGGAGTCGGAGTTGTTGCCCCGCTTTCGAGGCGACGCCTGGTCCCTCTTGCCCGGGCTCTGGATCTGCAGCGCCGGGCTCACGCCGCGGCTGGACGGGTTGCTCTGGCTCGCCGACAGGCCGCTGCTGGGGGCCGCCAGATGGGATCCACCGGCCCCTCCCCAGCCCCCCAGCTCCTCGCTCTCCGATCCGCCCCTGCCACCGGCCTCCTTGCCCCCCAGCGCCACGTCGAAGGGGATGCGCATGGTTTGGGCGCCCACGCGCAGCTGGAGGAAGTAGCCGTCGCGACTGTTGCCCACCACCTGCATTGATTGTTTTTGCTTCGGCAAAGCTTCTTTTTCTTTGTCTTCATCGGCATTACCGGAAAATAAAGAAAGTGACAAACAAAAGCACTGCAGCAAAATTGAGATGTTTGAAAGGAGGATGGTCAAAGATAAAGCCTCGCCATCCCAATTTTGTTGCAGTGCTTTTGTTTGTCACTTTCTTTATTTTCCGGCATTGCCGATGAAAAGAAAGAAAAAATGCGAAGCCGTCACCTCGCCGCCCAGAGAGGCTGCCTGGCTGGCGGTGGGCGGAGGGGCTTGGCTGATGCAGGGCGGGTCTTCGGAGGCGCCCGCGAGCTCCATCATGGCGGGCATGCTGCTGGAGGCCAGGAGGCCGTTGCCCAGACCCTCGCCGGCCATCAGCAGGCCGTTGCTGCCCAGAGAGGGCGGGCTGGAGGCCAGGCCTTGGCAGCTTTGCTCCCTCCAAGTGAGGCTCGCTTTGAAGCTGATTGTTGAGAAGGAGGAAAGGGTTGGAAGGAGGGTAGCTGAAAAACTGAATTTTATGTGGCATTTTTGGCAGTTTCCAATTTTAATTCTACGGCCTAAATTTTAAATTTAATATTGCATTAGTAGGTGGTTAATTTATTATAAATTTGCTAAATTTTTCAAAAATTTTAAATCTCAATTTATGACCAAAATAATAAGAGGGTTGGGAAGGGCCTACAGAGGTTCTGCTTTGGTCTCCGCGTAGGCGGCGTTGCTCTCAGCAGCACTGCTCGTCTCGATGGTCAGCACGGACTCCAGGACTTCGGCGGTGCCCGGCACCCGCGTGATGCCGTCCTCTCGAACCTGGGCAAAAAGGCTTGGGAGTTCAAAGAGATAGGGAGGGGGAGGATTGAGGAACCTGTTTGACGAGACGGGCGATCTCTGGGGTGTCCATGGCGTTGGGGTCCGCGGGGCCCTCCAGGATCCCCACGTTGGAGAAGAGGCCCGGGCTCTGACTCGTCAGCGTGGGCGGGGGCAGCTTCAGGGACAGGCCGGAACTGGCGCTGGACTTACGGGACAGCTTCTTGTTCACTCCACCTGCGAGTAGGGTCTCTTGAGGACTGATGAAGAGAGGTAATTAACAGTCTCTTTGAGCAGGAGCAACACTATGGGCGTTTAAGAGTTTCAGGTATGGGAAGCAGTTTAGAGTCCTGAATTGGACAGTGAAGTGGCACAAGGAGCATGTCCAAATGGAGGATAAGAAGGGGGTAAGAGGAGGGCGTACCGGGACCGTGGGCGGGTGAGAGGGCGGAGGGAGAGTCGTCATCGTCGGCGGAAGTGATGATGGTGGTGGGGAGGGCGGAGGCGGAGGGGCTCTGGTCCTGGCTGAGGCGGCGTTTGGCCTCCGCGAACTGGGCCTCGAAGGGGTTGGCGCGCATGGCGGCCATCAGCTGGGCTGTGGACGGCATCTCTAGAATCAGCATCCCGCCTAGCATCATCCTCTTCCACCACTCTTCTAGAGGATTGGCTATCTTTGTTTGGTGGATGGGGTTAGGAAACTGGGAAACTTCTGGCTTTATACTGCGAACAGGGTGACGCAGGTGTGGCTGGGAAAAGAAAGAGGGGGACGCTGTGCGTAGGGGAAGAAATTGCGCGTCCTGGGAGTAGGGACGCACAGAGAGTAGGGAAGGGGTAGGCGGTAGGAGGGGAGGAGGTGGGGGAGGGCACGTGGGAAGAAGAGTACTAACTAGGCCGCAAAGAAACTGCTTTTGACGCACACAGCCTAGGCGGGCTGCCCTGGAGCAGGGCTGAGTTGCTCCCTCGGCATCCTTAGGGCCATGAGGGCAAAGGTAAGAACAACAGGCTTTAGCGGGAGATTAATTGGACGTAAAAGGGTGACGCAGGTGTGAGCCAAAACGCAGCTGCCGGACAATAAATTAATCCTCGCACTACGTCAAATACGGGGAAAGGAAGCTTGGTGAAATGGGTGGAAAAACAAAGAGATTGTCAGATGAGAAATGAGTAGAAGGGCTTTATGAGGAGGGCAGAAGAAGGACGGAAAGCGGATAAAGAGATGAGGGCAAATGAGCCAAAAGCGAACCTCCGATGGAGATTTGGTGTTTGACGCGTGCGATGGCCTCTTCGGGTTTCGGGGTATCCATGGAGTCCTCCTTGTCGCTCATCTTCTCCCAGCTTCGTCGTTGGTTAGAGAGAGTGAGGGAAAAGGAAGGCCTTTCCCACCTGCCACAGCCCTCACGCTATGCTCGCACTCTCATTGCCTCAAACAGAGCGATAACTGGAAAAGTGGCCAGAATTTCCACAATAAAAGATCTATAGAATTCATTCTGACGAAAACGTCATAAAATTCTGGATCGGAATAGGAGGTTGGGAGCTTTAAGTCCCAGTGAAAAGGAGCGTTGGAATCTGACAAGGCGGAAGTTTTACTGAAGCAAAAAGGCAACGGAAACGGAGCAACGGTAGGCAACGAAAAGGCGCCCGGTGAAGTAGCAAGGGATTGAGTGGGGAAGTGCAGAAAACCTAAGTAGAAAGGCTGAATCACTCTTCTGCTGTGAGCAGGTTTTGTGGCATTTGGGGGACTCTCTGGTGAGTGGGTAGCTATGGGAGGTGGAGGAGGGCTTGAAGATCCTACATAGGATACTGGAACTCATCGTCGTTGGGCGTGCGCACATCGTCGATCTTCAGGATCATTCGCACCACCTCAAGGATCACAGGAGCTTTTAGGAAGTTTTTTTGGATTTCCTGCCAGAAAGAAAGCACCTGAGTGGCAAGAGCAATCTGCTGCTGCTTGCTCTGCAGTGTCTCCACCACATTCTGCGTCTTCATGTCTGCAATGGCAAAGCTCAGAGGTTCTTCAGCTGGTGGAAGAAGTGAAGAAGAGATCTCTCAAATGACCATTAGTCCCGGTGAGGTTGCAATCGACACCCAGGCGAGGATTGGCCTGTGCAACCTGCTGGGCCTAAAATAGGAGGATGAGGATGAACAAGTTTGATGGGAGCAGAGGAAAAGGAGGCCTTGATCTCAGTGAGCGTCTGTATGGGTGCTAGGCCGGCGTTTTCCGCCAGCGCAAGTGGGATGGTCTCCAGGGCATCGGCGAAAGCGCGGAAGGCATACTGCTCCAGGCCGCTGATCTGCAAACACACATTTGTTGATGAACTTACTTTTTAGGTTATCTAAGGATGTTTATGGGTGGCCAGAACTATGGAGTCGGTTTCAAAACGGAGCGTAAATGGATCTGAAAGAGGCCTGAGAAGAAGAAGATTAGGGGATGGAAGGGTTCGGAGGGCTCGGTTGTACTAAGGGAGAGAGGGCACAAACTGGACAACAGAAGACAGGAGGGAGCGTGTACAGAGATAGTACGTGAGAGCAGGGGGCCTGTGTGAACGTCATACACGCCTCCTCTCCTACTCCCCTCCTCACTTCCCCTTGCTACCCACTAACCCGTTCCCCTCTGCCTCCACTCAACCTCAGACACACACTCAGACGTTGCCCATTTAGAGCTAACTACAAGGCATTTCTTGGTGTTTAACAAACTGTTTGCTTCCTATCGAGAGATTGTTTTGAGTCAAGTAATTATCAAAAGAAGCCTTCTGCGAGAAGAAATCCGCTCAAAAAGATTAGCCTCCGGCTTTAGTACTTGCAGGCTTCTAAAGCCCATGCAAAACAAGAGTCAAAATGGGCCGGGACAAGATTAGTAGCGAGGGGAAACAGAGTTCTAATGCACCCATTTCATAGGACCTCTGGTAATCACGTGGGAACATTGATTTCAGCCCTGCCAATCCCAAACTGTCTCGCAAATTGACGCTAGTAGAAAATGTGGATAATTTTTTTGCCTTAATTGAAGATTAAAGAGGGTCGGAGCAATGAAAACGAACACAGTCTTTGAAGAAAGAAGCGGGAAGAGGTGATGAATAGGAAAGCGGAGGGCACCGTTTTCATGCATTGCCTAGTGATTAATTGCCCCTGACCCAGTGCCTCAATTGGTTAATGAAAAGCCAGAACGTCACGTCCAAGGCCCGAGGCACCCCCCCTCCCCTTTCGTCACCTAGCCAGATGCAGACACTCTACTGCTCAGAATGGCAATTCGTCACCTGGCCTTTGCCTTTGTCAGGCAGGCGATAAGAAAGCGTGAGGCTTGAAAGGGGCGCTTTTCCCACCTGCCCCCCCTTAGCAGCAAACAGACGTCTGTCATTCCCCCATTCCCAGCACCTACGCTTGACCAAGCCGGAAAGAGGAAGCAGTAAAAGGTAGAAAAGAGCCACTCACCGAATCCGCCTTCTTAGCCACGTTGATGGCGCAGGCGATCTCCGCGGCCCCGCCGCCGTAGACGACGCGCGGCTGGCGGATGAGGTTCCTGGTGACACAGAGGGCGTCGTGGATGCTGCGTTTGGCCTCGTCGATGATCATCTTGTTGCCGCCGCGGATGAAGATGGTGACGGCGTGGCTGTTGGGGCAGTCCTGGATAGAGAGCATCTTGTCCTTGCTGGTGCCGAAGGCCACCTCCTTCACCAAGCCCGCCTTGCCCAGTTTCTCGCCCGTCAGCTCGCTTCAAAGGGGCCGCCTTGTTTGAGGGGAGGAAGGGGGTAAAGGGCAAGGGGTAATCATTAAACCCTAATCCTATGGGTATTGTTTAGACTCGTAATGGTGTACTGAGTAACAGTCCGGCCTTTGTGTGGGGATAATTTTGACTAAAAATTCCTCGAAATTTGCCAGTTGATTCCAAAAGTCACCAAAAGCGATCAATATTAAACTAGGCCTATGCTCCCCCATCTTCCCATATCCTAAGAAGGGTAAGAAGGGTGGCACCTGAAGCGAGGCACGATGCGTCCGTTGGTGGCGATGGCGATGAGCTCGATCTCGGGGCCGCCCACCCAGCGCACGGCCGGCAGTTCGTGCTGGAGCAGCAGATGATTGGCCTCGTCGTCGAAGCCCCACTGGCAGATGGCCAGGTTCGCACCGCTTTCTTTCACCTTCTTGATCATGTCGATGAAGGTTTCCTGCAAAAGGGCAATTTCTTTCTTCTTTTTTTACGCCAAAAACTTAAGAGTACAAAATAAAGGCACAGGCAATTAGGCTATGCTGAACAGCAGGGAAACTCTTGGAAGCAGCTGATGTGAGCCTATTGGGACAGAGACTCTGGGGATATCAGATACTCCAAAAATACATGCCTATTGCTCTGGAATTGAGTTCCAGGCTGGAGCCAAGAAGGATAGGAATATAGAGATTGGTGACCTTCTCGTACTTGCGGAGCTCCTCAAAGTCGGCGGCGGACTTGACGTCGAGCTTGTGCTTGGTCTTGGGCTTGGGCGGCTCGAAGGGGCAGGTGAGGATGGCGATGCGGGCGTTGCGAATCTCCTTGGGCATCTGGGAGTGGCTCATGTTCTTGTCGATGACGACGCCTTTGACGAGGGCGGTGTCCTCCAGCCGCCCGCCCACCTTCCCGTCCACCTTGATCAGCTCGAAGTTCACGTCCTTGCGCCCCAGGTCCGCCACGGAGAGGACGGCCTCCACGCACATCTCCGCCAGCTGGTCCAGGCATCGGTTCACCCTGCAATAGCCTTTTTAGGGGCTCCACTTTTGGAAGTGTACCGGGTGCTAGTTCAAGCTCTGGGGAGACCGAAGAAAGTGAAGAATGCCATCAGTAGAGAAGCTTAGCTCGTTTCCACTCGTCCAGACTAAACTTTTGACAATATTGCTAGTTATTTGACCTGTTCAGACCCCAAGCCTCATAATCAAACTCCTACTTGGAAATACAAATATTCCAGCAATTTCTAATTACTCCTAACAGGAGTGATGGGCTCTTAAAGCAAAAGGAGGCGAACACTTTGGAGGATAGAGTAGTTCGAGCAGTTTGGATGAGCTGCTGTCGGTCCTCGATGGGGAAGGGGTCGGAGATGGTGTCCAGGTGCTGAACGGCCAGCTGGGCGGCCAGGTCGTAGCCGTGGGCGATGGTGACCGGGTGGATGCCCTTGTCCAGCAGGGACTCCGCCTGCTCCAGCAGCGAGGCAGCCAGCACCACCACGCCCGTAGTTCCGTCACCTGCCACATTTACTTCCTCTTTCCCCCCCACCGCTCAGAATTGCCCATATTGCCTGACTCAGTGTGCCTTTTGGCATACTGCTTCTGCTGCCGTCTCCTCCCCCTTAAGACAGTGCTCAGTTGGAAGGCCTTGAGCAATCTAGACTGCCCTAAATGGGACCTAGTCCACCTACAGGGTGTGGCTGTGTTCTAGCCATATACCCTCCGGGGCTCTGTGCTACACGATTTAGGCAACTAGTATACGATCACTATCGATTAGGCTGGCCAGGCACCAACCGATTTCATCGTCCTGAGACTTGGAGAGCTCGACCATGAGCTTGGCGACGTGGTGGTGGACGTCCATCTTGGCGAGGATGGTGGCCCCGTCGTTGGTGATGGACACGTCCCCGTCCCCGGACACCAGCATCTTGTCCAGGCCCTTGGGGCCCAGGCTCGTCCGCAGCACCGTACCCACCGCCTTCGCCGCCAGAATATGCGACTGCAATCACAATCATTACCCTGAAGTTGGCCTAAGCTGGGCGGGCACCTTGAGAGCGTCGACACCGGTGAGGCGTTTCTTGCGCTCCTCATCCTTGATGACGATGAAGGGCTGCCCGAACTCGTCGAACATGAGGTTGGCGGTGGCCGGGCGTTGCATTTTGCTGCTTCTCCTAGTCTTTGGATTCCGGAAAGCCTCAAAAAACTCAGAGTTTCTGTTCTTACGAAATCGATGCTCCGAGTTGGTGGGAGGAAAGAGGAGGAGGAGGTGGAGGAAAGAGGAGAGTAGAGAGGGGGGCGGATGGGTGAGCTGGGGGGGAGGAGATGACTGCCTGAGTGGGGCGATAGGCGAGGGGGGAGGCTGGGAAGCTTGGAACGGGGTTGGGGCAAGGCGCGAGGCATAAAGGAAGAGGTAGGGGAGGAGGAGTAAAGGCGGGGGGGCTCTTGAGTCACTAGCTCCCTCCGCCCTGTGGTAGGTATTGCCAGATGGGTAGAGAGGGGGGCTGTTCCCTCCGAGGCGATGAAACAAGCGGAAGGTTCGCGAAGCCGCCTTGAATGCTCAGGGAGCGCGCCCTTCCGAGTCTCGCCTTGATCTAGACAAGGCAGGGGCGCGCTTGTTCAACTGAAGGATGGGAGGGCTAGGAGGGGAGGAATGGGCAATAGATCGGGATAGGTTGGAGATGGCGGGGAAGTGCGGGGGAGGGGATGAGGGGGGAGAGTGGATGGGGGGCTTGGAGCAGAGAGGCTTAAAGCCGCCACACCAGCCCCCACCTAGGCCCTCCTTTTCCCTTTTCATCCTACCAGAGATTCGATTACTTCCATCCACTACGCTTCACCCTCACCCCCTCCTTCCTCTTCCCATCAGTTCCTCGCCTTCTTGTCTCTCCTCCCCTCCCCCCGCCCCCGCGCCAGCCTCATACCGCCCCCGCTTTCCCCCTCTTGCCTGCCCTTTTCCCCTCCCACTTACTTCACCCGCCCTCATCAGCCTGTCCAGACTTTGCGTCACAAGCTAGGCCTTGTTCATCTGCTTTAGTTTCTTGGGCTTCTCTTTAGGGCATGCCGATTGCAGGACACTAGTTCCATTGCTTGATTCATGAAATTTTTGTGCAATTTGATTGGCTGTGAGGTAGCTGCAGTCAGCCTGAGAGACAGCTGGATTCGGGGCTGAAAAAAGCGGGGTCTTGAAAGGCGGCCGAATATGCAAAGAAAGAAGAAGTATGGGTGGCCCATAAGCTGGGGGGAGAGGCCGCGGAGTGGAATGGGAGGGCGGCGATCCCCAGGGCCTCCCTCATATCCCTCCTTTTTCGTCCTTTTCCTTGTCTATACCAGCTCCCCTCACTCCTCCCTCAGCCCTCCCTCACCCACTCCCCCACTTCCCTTTCTCATTAGCACTCTGCTCCAGAGAACCCGCACGGATGACGTTTCTGGCAGCAGCTGTGCGATCCTTTGGAATGTACCTGTACAGGTGGCTTGACGTCCAGGCCTAACGCACCCCCGCCCCTTTGCTTCAGTCCCATATACCCCCCTCAATCCCCCCCTGTGCCCCTCCCGGCCAGCCGACCATACCTATACGGCGCTCTAGAGCCAGGCCGCTTGCAGTCTGTGAGCGACACTGCGCATGCGCTTTCGCATCCCTTAGCTCTCCTCCCTCCCCTCCTCCTTTCCAGGCCCCTCTTCAGAGCACCCCATCCCCCCTATTTGTTTAGGCCGCATAGGGGCTGGAGCATGCACGTGGAGGCCTGTGTATGCTAACCTGCGCCTCCCACACCCTCTCTCTTCGCCGGCCTATCAAACTCCTCTTTTCATCACCCAACAGCCCCTTTTCCACTTCTTTGCGCCCCTTTTCACTTTCTCCCTCTGCAGCTGCGTAGGACAGGCAGATCCTATTTTTGTCTCCTGCTCCTAGGGAATTGATTTGGAGCATAGATAGACTGTACAGTAAGTAATGGAGAATGCGGTATCGGTATTGGAAGATGGTATTTTTAGGTAGTGATGGAGGTGAACAAGGTGAAAGTGCCGGAGGACGCCGACTTCGATCGCCTCCGCCGCCTGGCCGATGACGACGACGGCTGGACGCTGGTCTACAACAAGAAAACGGCCAAAGTCTGGACCCGCCCCAGCCCCATTCCCACCTCCGAGTTCAAGATGATCCGCGTATGCCCACTTCTTTGCCTCTTCTTTCTCCCCACTTTTCAAAAGCCCCCTTCTCAGGCCCGGGTGGAGTTCGGGGATGTGGCGGCCTCCACAGCCTACGACGTCCTCCACGACCCCGTCTACAGGGAGCAGTGGGACAAGTACATGCTGGACAGCGTGGATATTGGCGTCCTCAACCCCAACAACGACCTCTGCTACTACGCCGTCCGATCACCGCCCGGCCTTAGGTTACGCATTCTAATATTGCTCATCCCAGGGCACAGGACAGGGAATAGCTATTTTCGCACAATTTAAATCCCCTGTCCTGTACCCTGGGATAAGTAATATCAAAATCTATACTAATACTACTAATCCCAGGGCACAGGACAGGGAATAGCTATTTTCTGACCTTAATGTCCCCTGTTCTGTCCTCTGGGATTAGTAATATCAGAATAGCTCCTTGTTAATGTCATGTAAAGAGGGAGTAGAGGGAAAGCGATTTGAAGGCACCGAGACTTCGTGCTGCAACGCTCCTGGCTGGACATGGGGAATGAGCAGCTGATCTTCAACCACAGCGTCTGCCACGACGACCACATGCCCCGCAAGGACTACATCCGCGCCATCAGCTACCTCACCGGCTACGTCGTCCGCCCCGCCGGCCCCCAGTCCTGCGTCCTCACCTACGTCACCCACTCCGACCCCCGCGGGAAGCTCCCCTCCTGGCTCATCAACAAAATCACCACCATCGTCACCCCCAAGGTACTCCTCTCTGCTCATGGCAGCCTTTTGAAGAGTGGGAAACTGCTTTGAAGGTGATGCGACGCTTGCACAAAGCCTGCCAGGCCTATCCTGCCTGGAAGAGTCGAAACGATCCCGACTGGCGGCCTTGGAGCAGGGCGGATCAGGTGTGTGTGTCTGCCTTTTCCACCCCTTCTTTCCTCCTCTCAGCTGCCCTTCTTTTCCTCCACTCAGCTAGCCTCCTTCCCCTCCTTCTTCAGCCGCCTTCCTGTCTAGGCGCGGCAGCTAGAGAGGTGTATTGATCTGCGGGATCATTGCGCGGCCCTCTCAAGGCCGTTGCCCCCTCCCTTCTACCCTCCTGCCCCCCTCCCTACCCCCCATCCCCCCAGCCCTACTACTGCATAATTTAGGCCCATATAGCCTGCTCTGGCTTGCATGAACCACTAGGCACACACTACACTGACTGGAGGAAGGCTGTTTTGGCAGCATCCACATTTCAGTATTCATATACGCCAATCCACAGTCTACCCCGTTTGGCAGATCCCGGAGGCCCGTGTGAGCCTGAGCAAGTGCCAACCGCACCAGGGCGAGTACGATGCTCAGGTGGACGAAAGCCGGATCGGGGAGATGAAGCTGGAGGATGAGCGGGACCGATCCACCACTCCTCTGCCTCCCCTCTAGCACAGGCCTCCCAAACACCTCGCCCTCTAAATCTCCCCTTTGCCTTTCCATCACCTCTGCCACCTGGCGTCATGGCTTCCCTTTTTTCTACCTGGCCCCCCAATCCAGCCTTTTCGTCTGCTTCAGAAGCAATCAAGATGAACTGAGGCCCCTCTGAAGCGTTCTCTGGAGGCTGAATAGAAAGGAAAAATCTCCTGCTGTGATACCTCGTGTTTTGCTGGGCAGCACATCGTTGGCGGTTTCAGACTGTCGCAATCACTAGTTTTGGTTGTTTCAAGTTCTTTCTTCCAGTCTTGGTGGTTTCGTGGTTTTGCTTCAAATTGTTGCAAATAAAAGTAGCAAATTTTCAAGGAGATGGTAGAACAAAATACGCGAAGGAAAATTAGTGACAAAAAGTTACAAAGTAGGTTAGAAAAAGCTGCGTAATAAAGTTAATTCTGTTTATAGATTGTCAGTCTAAAATTCTAAACTAGTGTTAAAATGTCTGATGCAACACATGTGCAGAATCATTTTTACTTTAAAGTTTGAGATTGGTAAATTTTAGTTTTGTTAACTAAAATTGATCACTTATTTATTTTTGTATTTTTTCATGTTTATCCTAAGCAAGCCCTCAGCGAGCCAAAACAAAATTTTTGAAAAACAGACAGATGGAAGTAACATTAATTTTCGTTCTTTTCACTAACTGTCAAGTGAAATGAGCAAGTAATCTAATAATTAAAAAGAAACCGTCCGTTTGGTAAACTTTTCACTTGCGCGAGCCTAATTATACAAAAAAGACAATGAGACAGTCAATGCTAAGCAGTACAGAGTCAAGAGCAGGCCAACAAAAAGTCATGGCATTTGAACAGCGGCTTCTATTTGGCTGATGCAAGCGTAGCAAAAATCGGCAGAGTTCATCCATTTATAAAGTCGAACAGCATAGAAAATAGCCTAGCGAGATCTTTGCGCCCTGTCCTCGCTTACTCCGCTTCTATCCTACGCGAATCTGATCAGATCACCGCCAGCCCATGCTACTCCTAGACTTCTGTCTCCTCTCTTTCGGTTGGCCACAAAACATTGAGATTGAGGACAGGAGAGGGAGGAGGCGACTAGAGTTCAGTCTTGGGTCCGAAGGTGTGCACCGGCCACATGCACTCGCAGCCATCCGGGATTCGCAAGGAATGCGGCTGCCAACAGGCGGAGCCTGCCCGGCGCCTGCTGAAGTGCTCGCTGCGCCATCGCTGCACACACTCCAGCAGTCCGAACCCGCCGCACTTCTGCAGTTCTGGCAATATGGCTGAATTGCCGGGAGGCAGGGGAAGGAAGTCTTCATCCGATGCTTATGCGATTGGTGATTATTAAAATCAGACGAAGAATTCCTTCCCTTCTCAGCAATGTTCAGCCGACATTCAGCTGGGGCGCAGAGCTGACAGTGTCGGCATATGCCAGCTTTTGCGCTTTGCAATTGCATTCCACATGTGTTCGGGAAAGGGTGGATGGGACACGTGATAGGATAAGTAGGCGAAAGAAGGCCTTCGATGACCTTCACTGGTGCAAGGGCTCGTTGGGGGTAGAGTGGAGGGCGACCCGGGCTTCGAAGGCCATAAATAAGCAGGTTTGGAGCGAAAGCGGGCGCGAGGAGGCCCCGGAATGGGGCTGAGAGGGTGTTAGGGTGAGTGCGTTCGCGGCCAGAGAGAGAAACGCCGCCCTAATGCCCGGCCTCAGCGCAGTCCCCTTTTCGAGAGGCCTTGGTGGCAAAAAACACCCCGCCCGGCGCTAAAAACTTGCCCTAATTCATGTCCTAATCACTCGGCCGCCTTCTTGGACAGCCATCGCCCGTCCACCCCGCCAACACTATTCGCCCCAGAAACAAAGAACACCACTCACTCCTGCACCCTTCATGCTCTCCTACTGGTGGCAGGACATGCATGGAAGGAAAGGCAAGCGGGACAAAAGGGACAACCTGAGGTTTGGAGGGGAGGCCAGGGAAGAGGGAGTTGGGCGCTGGCTTGCACCTCCTCTCCAGATAGAAGGGCGGGTTGAACTCCATGTGGCGGGAGTTGAGGTGGCGGGTGCGGGTGACCTTTCAATATACCCAGGTGTCCGACCAGCTGTCAGCTGATAGAACGACAACGGCTCAAACGGTCTCGCAAAGGTGCTCATAGCGCGGACTGCTGCTGGACTGGGAGTCAGGGTCGTGGACGAGATGGGGCGGGGAGAAGTTGTGGATGCGCCCCTGCTTGGCCTGGTGTAGGTGGGTTGAGTGTCGGAGGCGATGCTGGGAGCGGGCCAGAGGTGCGGCGAGGGCTAGATCGCAGAGGAGAGCCATCAGGATCTGCATGACCGTCGCTCTGGGCACTGAATGGCTCCCCAGAGGAGGAGGGGAACGAAGGAGGAGGGAAGGGGAGGTCGAGGCATGCTGTCATAGCTGGAGGGCGGCGGTGGAGAGGCCGGGAAGTGGAGTGTTTGGCTGCAGTGGCTGCTGGCGGCTGACGCACATCCGGACTAGCTGGCTCGTCTTACATCACTTTGCTGGCCCTGAAATCACCCAACGACCCTTCCAAGTGCGGAGGAAGCATATATACACTTCACCCATCTATACTGGCCAAGCCTAGCTCATTTATGCTCCCTTTCTCTCGCCCTCTCTACCTCGCCGATTCTGCTCGCCCTCAGATGAGTGCCCCCCACTCCAGCCGTACAAAGAAGACCACGGGACCCTAGGCAGCCCCCTGACTAATGGCACACAGGGGCCAGATGATTCACTCCGACGGAATGGAGGGCGGAAGAAGCCTCAGAAAGTTCCCGAGCTCACAGCTGGGCTGCTCTGTCCCGATGCAGTGGGCGTAGCGGCGACAGGAGAGGGTAGAGAGAGGTTGGGGGGTAGGGTGAGAGGGCGATGGGGGAAGTGAAAGGGCGGGGAGGTTGATGGAGGACTGGTGGGGAGGCTGGTGGGGTTTAGACGCGCCTCATTACACTCCGTGTGTACAGCCACATCCCCTGCTGCTGCCACCTCTTTTCATCTCTGCCCATCCCCTGCGCCGATTCCACCCAGGGACTGCCCAAATCCAACACACCCATCACTCTCCTGCCCCACTACTCCACGCCACATCAATCCTCACTCCCTAACCCTGTGAGTCTTGGCAGAGAGAAACTGTGCGGGGAGGAATGAAAGGAGGAGGCGGTGTAAGCTGAGAGAGGATGAAATGAGGGCGGTGGGGGGAGAGTGAGAGGCCGAAAAGAGGTCTGAAGTGAGCGGGGCGTGCGCAAACAGAGGACGCCGAAGAGAACCTGTTTTATTGTTCATGCTGGATCGCCTGGATGCTGGGCTGGATGGATGCATTTCCCGTTTGACAGCTTTTATTCGCTCACAAACTTTGACCTAAGCCAGCACTGGAAGCATTCAAAAGATGCCCTCATTAAGGATTTATGAGTCGTTCTCCGAGCGAGAGAGACCTTAATTTTGCTTCTGCCAACTTAAAATTAGAGAAAAATTAGATTCATTTTAGGCAACTATCGTTTTTTTGATCCAGCAACAAGTTGAAAAGTTTAGGCAGTGCCTCGGGCCATTTTTACGATCCGCCGCAAAGAAAGACCTCCTCCCCTATCGGCTCCGGCAGCCTGGGTCCCCTGAACTCCCTCAAAGTCTCCAGCTCCCAGTAGGCTGGGGCCGGCGCTGGTGAGGAGGAGCTGGCTGCTGTGCTGCTCGTCGTGAAGGCTGGGGCCATGGGTCCAGGTGGAGTTGTGGGTGAAGTAGAGGAGGAAGGGGTGTGGAGGCGAGGCTGGCTGCCGTTTAGGAGTGGGGCGGCGAGGGAGGTGAGGTAGAGGCGTGTACAATCCGCCGCAAAGAAAGATCTCCTCCCCTATCGGCTCCGGCAGCCTGGGTCCCCTGAACTCCCTCAAAGTCTCCAGCTCCCAGTAGGCTGGGGCCGGCGCTGGTGAGGAGGAGCTGGCTGCTGTGCTGCTCGTCGTGAAGGCTGGGGCCATGGGTCCAGGTGGAGTTGTGGGTGAAGTAGAGGAGGAAGGGGTGTGGAGGCGAGGCTGGCTGCCGTTTAGGAGTGGGGCGGCGAGGGAGGTGAGGTAGAGGCGTGTACAATCCGCCGCAAAGAAAGATCTCCTCCCCTATCGGCTCCGGCAGCCTGGGTCCCCTGAACTCCCTCAAAGTCTCCAGCTCCCAGTAGGCTGGGGCCGGCGCTGGTGAGGAGGAGCTGGCTGCTGTGCTGCTCGTCGTGAAGGCTGGGGCCATGGGTCCAGGTGGAGTTGTGGGTGAAGTAGAGGAGGAAGGGGTGTGGAGGCGAGGCTGGCTGCCGTTTAGGAGTGGGGCGGCGAGGGAGGTGAGGTAGAGGCGTGTACAATCCGCCGCAAAGAAAGATCTCCTCCCCTATCGGCTCCGGCAGCCTGGGTCCCCTGAACTCCCTCAAAGTCTCCAGCTCCCAGTAGGCTGGGGCCGGCGCTGGTGAGGAGGAGCTGGCTGCTGTGCTGCTCGTCGTGAAGGCTGGGGCCATGGGTCCAGGTGGAGTTGTGGGTGAAGTAGAGGAGGAAGGGGTGTGGAGGCGAGGCTGGCTGCCGTTTAGGAGTGGGGCGGCGAGGGAGGTGAGGTAGAGGCGTGTACAATCCGCCGCAAAGAAAGATCTCCTCCCCTATTGGCTCCGGCAGCCTGGGTCCCCTGAACTCCCTCAAAGTCTCCAGCTCCCAGTAGGCTGGGGCCGGCGCTGGTGAGGAGGAGCTGGCTGCTGTGCTGCTCGTCGCAAAGGCTGGGGCCATGGGTCCAGGTGGAGTTGTGGGTGAAGTAGAGGAGGAAGGGGTGTGGAGGCGAGGCTGGCTGCCGTTTAGGAGTGGGGCGGCGAGGGAGGTGAGGTAGAGGCGTGTACAATCCGCCGCAAAGAAAGATCTCCTCCCCTATCGGCTCCGGCAGCCTGGGTCCCCTGAACTCCCTCAAAGTCTCCAGCTCCCAGTAGGCTGGGGCCGGCGCTGGTGAGGAGGAGCTGGCTGCTGTGCTGCTCGTCGCAAAGGCTGGGGCCATGGGTCCAGGTGGAGTTGTGGGTGAAGTAGAGGAGGAAGGGGTGTGGAGGCGAGGCTGGCTGCCGTTTAGGAGTGGGGCGGCGAGGGAGGTGAGGTAGAGGCGTGTACAATCCGCCGCAAAGAAAGATCTCCTCCCCTATCGGCTCCGGCAGCCTGGGTCCCCCTGAACTCCCTCAAAGTCTCCAGCTCCCAGTAGGCTGGGGCCGGCGCTGGTGAGGAGGAGCTGGCTGCTGTGCTGCTCGTCGCAAAGGCTGGGGCCATGGGTCCAGGTGGAGTTGTGGGTGAAGTAGAGGAGGAAGGGGTGTGGAGGCGAGGCTGGCTGCCGTTTAGGAGTGGGGCGGCGAGGGAGGTGAGGTAGAGGCGTGTACAATCCGCCGCAAAGAAAGATCTCCTCCCCTATTGGCTCCGGCAGCCTGGGTCCCCTGAACTCCCTCAAAGTCTCCAGCTCCCAGTAGGCTGGGGCCGGCGCTGGTGAGGAGGAGCTGGCTGCTGTGCTGCTCGTCGCAAAGGCTGGGGCCATGGGTCCAGGTGGAGTTGTGGGTGAAGTAGAGGAGGAAGGGGTGTGGAGGCGAGGCTGGCTGCCGTTTAGGAGTGGGGCGGCGAGGGAGGTGAGGTAGAGGCGTGTACAATCCGCCGCAAAGAAAGATCTCCTCCCCTATTGGCTCCGGCAGCCTGGGTCCCCTGAACTCCCTCAAAGTCTCCAGCTCCCAGTAGGCTGGGGCCGGCGCTGGTGAGGAGGAGCTGGCTGCTGTGCTGCTCGTCGCAAAGGCTGGGGCCATGGGTCCAGGTGGAGTTGTGGGTGAAGTAGAGGAGGAAGGGGTGTGGAGGCGAGGCTGGCTGCCGTTTAGGAGTGGGGCGGCGAGGGAGGTGAGGTAGAGGCGTGTACAATCCGCCGCAAAGAAAGATCTCCTCCCCTATCGGCTCCGGCAGCCTGGGTCCCCTGAACTCCCTCAAAGTCTCCAGCTCCCAGTAGGCTGGGGCCGGCGCTGGTGAGGAGGAGCTGGCTGCTGTGCTGCTCGTCGCAAAGGCTGGGGCCATGGGTCCAGGTGGAGTTGTGGGTGAAGTAGAGGAGGAAGGGGTGTGGAGGCGAGGCTGGCTGCCGTTTAGGAGTGGGGCGGCGAGGGAGGTGAGGTAGAGGCGTGTACAATCCGCCGCAAAGAAAGATCTCCTCCCCTATCTGCTCCGGCAGCCTGGGTCCCCTGAACTCCCTCAAAGTCTCCAGCTCCCAG
>JASANA010002500.1:0-30176 GCA_030248095.1 Ptycholaimellus sp. GST1_10
AGAGGCAGATTACGATTACGATGGCATTCTACAATTCATTGGAGTTTACTTCCAAAACAAGCTGAGTTCTAGTATGATGTCATTGATAGTTTTAGGGAAGCGCCTCTGCAATTGCATCACTGGCGCTTCCCAATGATAATTTGAGGGAAGCGCCTCAGCAATTGCATCACTGGCGCTTTCCAATGATAATTTGAGGGAAGCACCTCAGCAATTGCATCACTGGCGCTTCCCAGTGATAGTTTTAGGGAAGCGCCTCAGCAATTGCATCACTGGCGCTTCCCAGTGATAATTTGAGGGAAGCGCCTCTGCAAATGCATCACTGGCGCTTCCCAAATATAGTTTGAGGGAAGCGCCTCTGCAATTGCATCACTGGCGCTTCCCAATGATAATTTGAGGGAAGCGCCTCAGCAATTGCATCATTGGCGCTTCCCAATGATAATTTAAGGGAAGCGCCTCAGCAATTGCATCACTGGCGCTTCCCAATGATAATTTGAGGGAAGCGCCTCAGCAATTGCATCACTGGCGCTTCCCAATGATAATTTGAGGGAAGCGCATCAGCAATTGCATCACTGGCGCTTCCCAGTGATAGTTTTAGGGAAGCGCCTCAGCAATTGCCTTAGCCTTAGCCTAGTTAAGCCCGTTCCCTCATCGCCTCAGCAATTGCATCACTGGCGCTTCCCAGTGATAATTTGAGGGAAGCGCCTCTGCAATTGCATCACTGGCGCTTCCCAAATATAGTTTGAGGGAAGCGCCTCTGCAATTGCATCACTGGCGCTTCCCAATGATAATTTGAGGGAAGCGCCTCAGCAATTGCATCACTGGCGCTTCCCAGTGATAGTTTTAGGGAAGCGCCTCAGCAATTGCCTTAGCCTTAGCCTAGTTAAGCCCGTTCCCTCATCGCCTCAGCAATTGCATCACTGGCGCTTCCCAGTGATAATTTGAGGGAAGCGCCTCTGCAATTGCATCACTGGCGCTTCCCAAATATAGTTTGAGGGAAGCGCCTCTGCAATTGCATCACTGGCGCTTCCCAATGATAATTTGAGGAAAGCGCCTCAGCAATTGCATCACTGGCGCTTCCCAGTGATAGTTTTAGGGAAGCGCCTCAGCAATTGCCTTAGCCTTAGCCTAGTTAAGCCCGTTCCCTCATCGCCTCAGCAATTGCATCACTGGCGCTTCCCAGTGATAATTTGAGGGAAGCGCCTCTGCAATTGCATCACTGGCGCTTCCCAAATATAGTTTGAGGGAAGCGCCTCTGCAATTGCATCACTGGCGCTTCCCAATGATAATTTGAGGGAAGCGCCTCAGTAATTGCATCACTGGCGCTTCCCAGTGATAGTTTTAGGGAAGCGCCTCAGCAATTGCCTTAGCCTTAGCCTTAGCCTAGTTAAGCCCGTTCCCTCATCGCCTCAGCAATTGCATCACTGGCGCTTCCCAGTGATAGTTTTAGGGAAGCGCCTCAGCAATTGCATCACTGGCGCTTCCCAGTGATAATTTGAGGGAAGCGCCTCTGCAAATGCATCACTGGCGCTTCCCAAATATAGTTTGAGGGAAGCGCCTCTGCAATTGCATCACTGGCGCTTCCCAATGATAATTTGAGGGAAGCGCCTCTGCAATTGCATCACTGGCGCTTCCCAAATATAGTTTGAGGGAAGCGCCTCTGCAATTGCATCACTGGCGCTTCCCAAATATAGTTTGAGGGAAGCGCCTCTGCAATTGCATCACTGGCGCTTCCCAAATATAGTTTGAGGGAAGCGCCTCTGCAATTGCATCACTGGCGCTTCCCAAATATAGTTTGAGGGAAGCGCCTCTGCAATTGCATCACTGGCGCTTCCCAAATATAGTTTGAGGGAAGCGCCTCTGCAATTGCATCACTGGCGCTTCCCAAATATAGTTTGAGGGAAGCGCCTCTGCAATTGCATCACTGGCGCTTCCCAAATATAGTTTGAGGGAAGCGCCTCTGCAATTGCATCACTGGCGCTTCCCAAATATAGTTTGAGGGAAGCACCTCTGCAATTGCATCACTGGCGCTTCCCAAATATAGTTTGAGGGAAGCGCCTCTGCAATTGCATCACTGGCGCTTCCCAAATATAGTTTGAGGGAAGCGCCTCTGCAAATGCATCACTGGCGCTTCCCAAATATAGTTTGAGGGAAGCGCCTCTGCAATTGCATCACTGGCGCTTCCCAAATATAGTTTGAGGGAAGCGCCTCTGCAATTGCATCACTGGCGCTTCCCAATGATAATTTGAGGGAAGCGCCTCAGCAATTGCATCATTGGCGCTTCCCAATGATAATTTGAGGGAAGCGTCTCTGCAATTGCATCATTGGCGCTTCCCAATGATAATTTGAGGGAAGCGCCTCAGCAATTGCATCACTGGTGCTTCCCAGTGATAGTTTAAGGGAAGCGCCTCAGCAATTGCATCACTGGCGCTTCCCAGTGATAATTTGAGGGAAGCGCCTCTGCAATTGCATCACAGGCACTTCCCAAATACCGTTTGAGGGAAGCGCCTCTGCAATTGCATCACTGGTGCTTCCCAATGATAATTTGAGGGAAGCGCCTCAGCAATTGCATCACTGGCTCTTCCCAATGATAATTTGAGGGAAGCGCCTCTGCAATTGCATCACTGGCGCTTCCCAATGATAATTTGAGGGAAGTGCCTCTGCAATTGTATCATTGGCGCTTCCCAATGATAATTTGAGGGAAGCGCCTCAGCAATTGCATGGGGCCAGAACACTCCCGGACTACTTTTTGGGACCGCCCAAAATTTCCTTTTCCAAAATTCTTTTGGAGGCTTATCTTGGCCGTAGCGACCGATAGGGAGCTACTACGGCTACCACCATAAGTCGTGTGCGACCAAGGACTGACAATAGTACCAGGAGTAGGGCGTAGCCGGCGCAAGAACTTCAGAAAAACCCCCGGGAGTGTTCTGACCTTTAGCAAATGTCCGGGAACGGGGTGGAGGGAATTGCATCACTGGCGCTTCCCAATGATACTTTGAGGGAAGCGCCTCAGAAATTGCATCACTGGCGCTTCCCAATGATAATTTGAGGGAAGCGCCTCAGCAATTGCATCACTGGCGCTTCCCAGTGATAGTTTTAGGGAAGCGCCTCAGCAATTGCCTTAGCCTTAGCCTAGTTAAGCCCGTTCCCTCATCGCCTCAGCAATTGCATCACTGGCGCTTCCCAGTGATAATTTGCGGGAAGCGCCTCTGCAATTGCATCACTGGCGCTTCCCAAATATAGTTTGAGCGAAGCGCCTCTGCAATTGCATCACTGGCGCTTCCCAATGATAATTTGAGGGAAGCGCCTCAGCAATTGCATCATTGGCGCTTCCCAATGATAATTTGAGGGAAGCGTCTCTGCAATTGCATCATTGGCGCTTCCCAATGATAATTTGAGGGAAGCGCCTCAGCAATTGCATCACTGGTGCTTCCCAGTGATAGTTTTAGGGAAGCGCCTCAGCAATTGCATCACTGGCGCTTCCCAGTGATAATTTGAGGGAAGCGCCTCTGCAATTGCATCACTGGCACTTCCCAAATACAGTTTGAGGGAAGCGCCTCTGCAATTGCATCACTGGCGCTTCCCAATGATAATTTGAGGGAAGCGCCTCAGCAATTGCATCACTGGCTCTTCCCAGTGATAGTTTTAGGGAAGCGCCTATGCAATTGCATCACTGGCGCTTCCCAGTGATAATTTGAGGGAAGCGCCTCAGCAATTGCATCACTGGCGCTTCCCAGTGATAATTTGAGGGAAGCGCCTCAGCAATTGCATCACTGGCGCTTCCCAGTGATAATTTGAGGGAAGCGCCTCAGCAATTGCATCACTGGTGCTTCCCAATGATAATTTGAGGGAAGCGCCTCAGCAATTGCATCACTGGTGCTTCCCAATGATAATTTGAGGGAAGCGCCTCAGCAATTGCATCACTGGTGCTTCCCAATGATAATTTGAGGGAAGCGCCTCAGCAATTGCATCACTGGCGCTTCCCAATGATAATTTGAGGGAAGCGCCTCAGCAATTGCATCACTGGCGCTTCCCAGTGATAATTTGAGGGAAGCGCCTCTGCAATTGCATCACTGGCACTTCCCAAATACAGTTTGAGGGAAGCGCCTCTGCAATTGCATCACTGGCGCTTCCCAATGATAATTTGAGGGAAGCGCCTCAGCAATTGCATCACTGGCTCTTCCCAGTGATAGTTTTAGGGAAGCGCCTATGCAATTGCATCACTGGCGCTTCCCAGTGATAGTTTGAGGGAAGCGCCTCAGCAATTGCATCACTGGCGCTTCCCAGTGATAATTTGAGGGAAGCGCCTCAGCAATTGCATCACTGGCGCTTCCCAGTGATAATTTGAGGGAAGCGCCTCAGCAATTGCATCACTGGTGCTTCCCAATGATAATTTGAGGGAAGCGCCTCAGCAATTGCATCACTGGTGCTTCCCAATGATAATTTGAGGGAAGCGCCTCAGCAATTGCATCACTGGTGCTTCCCAATGATAATTTGAGGGAAGCGCCTCAGCAATTGCATCACTGGCGCTTCCCAATGATAATTTGAGGGAAGCGCCTCAGCAATTGCATCACTGGCGCTTCCCAGTGATAATTTGAGGGAAGCGCCTCTGCAATTGCATCACTGGCACTTCCCAAATACAGTTTGAGGGAAGCGCCTCTGCAATTGCATCACTGGCGCTTCCCAGTGATAATTTGAGGGAAGCGCCTCAGCAATTGCATCACTGGCTCTTCCCAGTGATAGTTTTAGGGAAGCGCCTATGCAATTGCATCACTGGCGCTTCCCAGTGATAATTTGAGGGAAGCGCCTCAGCAATTGCATCACTGGTGCTTCCCAATGATAATTTGAGGGAAGCGCCTCAGCAATTGCATCACTGGTGCTTCCCAATGATAATTTGAGGGAAGCGCCTCAGCAATTGCATCACTGGCGCTTCCAAATGATAATTTGAGGGAAGCGCCTCAGCAATTGCATCACTGGCGCTTCCCAGTGATAGTTTTAGGGAAGCGCCTCAGCAATTGCCTTAGCCTTAGCCTTAGCCTAGTTAAGCCCGTTCCCTCATCGCCTCAGCAATTGCATCACTGGCGCTTCCCAGTGATAGTTTTAGGGAAGCGCCTCAGCAATTGCCTTAGCCTTAGCCTTAGCCTAGTTAAGCCCGTTCCCTCATCGCCTCATCAATTGCATCACTGGCGCTTCCCAGTGATAATTTGAGGGAAGCGCCTTTGCAATTGCATCACTGGCGCTTCCCAATGATAATTTGAGGGAAGCGCCTCTGCAATTGTATCATTGGCGCTTCCCAATGATAATTTGAGGGAAGCGCCTCAGCAATTGCATCACTGGCGCTTCCCAGTGATAGTTTTAGGGAAGCGCCTCAGCAATTGCCTTAGCCTTAGCCTAGTTAAGCCCGTTCCCTCATCGCCTCAGCAATTGCATCACTGGCGCTTCCCAGTGATAATTTGAGGGAAGCGCCTCAGCAATTGCATCATTGGCGCTTCCCAATGATAATTTGAGGGAAGCGTCTCTGCAATTGCATCATTGGCGTTTCCCAATGATAATTTGAGGGAAGCGCCTCTGCAATTGCATCACTGGCGCTTCCCATTGATAATTTGAGGGAAGCGCCTCTGCAATTGTATCATTGGCGGTTCCCAATGATAATTTGAGGGAAGCGCCTCAGCAATTGCATCACTGGCGCTTCCCAATGATAATTTGAGGGAAGCGCCTCAGCAATTGCATCACTGGCGCTTCCCAGTGATAGTTTTAGGGAAGCACCTCAGCAGTTGCCTTATCCTTAGCCTAGTTAAGCCCGTTCCCTCATCGCCTCAGCAATTGCATCACTGGTGCTTCCTAGTGATAGTTTTAGGGAAGCAGACTTCCCTGTCAAAATGCAGAAAAAAGAGGACATCATAGCAGGGCTAAGGCTTGTACTGTCTTTGAAATGAATCTATGGTTAACCTATGTAAACTGCAGAAGGAGACAATGACTCGGACTTCTTATTTCCATTGTTAGGCTTCTGTTGGTCTTTAAGTGAACCCATGCGAATCGCAGAAGGAGACAATAGCTGTAATGGCCAGCTGTAAAGGCTAGACTTGGTAAGGCAAAGGGTACAATTCATAAAGCCTAATTAGAATCTGTCTCATAGGGCTGTGTGGTCACATGGTTGTTATGATTGTCCCCAAACTAGGGAGGGTTACATTCGAATTCACCCCAGTGTGTCCCAGTTTTTTGCCTTTTAATATATACTTTTCAGTTTTCATCAAAATCAAAAGTAGAACAAAAGTAGAAGATCAAAAATAGAAGTGTCTGATACCATCGGCAAGCCAAAAAATAAGTCTCATTTATCCAAAAATTGAAAATGTCCCGAGTTAAAAGTCAAAGTAATATAATAACTACTTCTGAAATCTGCCGCGTCATCTGCAATTTGTTTTTGGGTGTTCATGGAAAGTTAAACCCATGCAGAGTGCAGAAGGAGACGACTTTGCCTTTCACAGGTCTTGAAATGAACCCATGTAAATGGCCAGAGGAGATACTGGATGAAGACATCCCTGTGGAAATATGGAAGGAGGAAGAAATGGCTTATACTGGTTCTGAAGTGAGGCGCGGCCTATTTCTCTCCAGCATAAAGCTGTTGACTCAAAAAAAACCTCGCCATGATCTTCTTCAATATCCAGCCCCTCTTACACATAACCCAGTTTAATCTAGTCCAGGAAAACCGAAATGCTGACCAGATGCTTAACCCCAAGTTCGTTCCTAGTCCTAGCTTTCAGTGATGCTTAACCCCAAGTTTGTTCCTAGCCTTTAACTTAGCTTAGTTATCTATGATTTGTGCAGAATTGCAGGGTAAAAAAATGTTCAACAATTGTTAATTTTGACTTTGAGAAATCAAAATCTGTCCATCCATGTGAACTTAGAGTGTCAGGATCACGAGTCTGGCCTTGAATTGATTCAAGAATGCATAGAACTGGGCCCTGGCTGAAAAGAAGTATTAGTCTAACCTGGCCTATGACTAACTTAGTATAGTTATCTATGTGCCTCAATCCAGGATTTGTGTAGAATTGCAAGGTAAAAATGTTCAACAAATGCTAATTTTGACTTTGTGAAATCAAAAGCTGTTGATCCATGTGCATTTTGTGAGATAACAATAGGTTTTTGTGGAGAAATGAGCTTAAAATACGAAGGGCGCTGGATGACACTGGCTGGCACTGGATGGCTGGCTGAATGGAACTGTGGCAACAGCTTCTACACCCAATACAGCTTAAAAATGGCTGGCAACTCTGTTTCTAACTTTTTCATTATAACGATTGCATAATTTATTAAGATGAAAATATATTTCTTAAGTAGGCTGACTCCTAGAACCCCCCCCCCGAACAATTACACCCCCCCCGAACAATTACACCCCCCCGAACAATTACACCCCCCCCCCGAAGATATACACCCCCCCCGAAGGGTACTATATTGAAAATTTTTTTATTGCCTCAACATACTTCTCTGTACATATCTCGAAATTTAAACTCACGGAATTTTCATGTAGATGATTAAACACCTACTTTTTACTCCTAAGCAACTAGTAGGTACTGCCACAGTATGGACCATGGCTCCTAAGCAACTAGTAGGTACTGCCACAGTATGGACCATGGCTCCTAAGCAACTATGGGTGGTACTGCCACAGTATACGCGCATTTTGACTAAGCCTAAGGGGTTGCCGTAAACAGTATCCTAGTACTACTCCTGGTAGTAGGCAGACTAACTAGTAAAAAGTAGGTATATAGTTGTTTATATAAAAATTCCGTGAGTTTAAATTTCAAGATATGTAAAGAGAAGTATGTTAAGGCAATAAAAAAATTTTCAATATAGTACCCTTCGGGGGGGGTGTATATCTTTGGGGGGGGGTGTATATGTATAATACCCTTCGGGGGGGGGTGTAATTGTTCGGGGGGGGGGGGTTCTAGGAGCCAGCCCTTAAGTATACACTTCTTCTGGGGTTACACACTACCTTTTGATAAGGGCAATTTGATATAGCTTTTTTATTTTGATATTGCAATCTTTTGATTATCGCAAATTTCTGATGCCCTGCCATACCTTGCTTTCCCCTGCTGCGCGCCCTGCCCTGCTTCGCCCTTTTGCTCACCCTGCATTGCCATCTGCAGCTCGCCCTACCCTGCTTCTCCCTGCTGCTTGCTGTGCCATGCGTTGCCCTTTTGCTCACAATGCCCTGCCCAGCTCGATTAAGGTTAAGGTTGGTAAGGGTATCTTGTTCCAACTGGCGGCCATCTGCTGCTCGCTCTGCCCTGCTTCTCCCTGCTGCTCGCCCTGAACTGATTTCTCCTGATGCTCGCCCTGCCCTGCTTCGCCATGTTGCTCACATTGCCCTGACCTTCTCTGATTAAGATTAAGGCTGTTAAAGTTATCCTGTGCCAACTGGCGGCCATCTGCTACTCGCTCTGCCCTGCTTTCTCCTGATGCTCGCCCTGCCTTGATTTTTGGTGTTTTTTTGAAAAATGGCAAATTTCTAGAAATTTTTAGTCAAAATTTCCCCAACGAAGGCTGGATTAATACTCAGCACAGCACTTCAAGTCCAACGACGCCCGTATGATTAAGGTTTAATGATTATTCAAAAATCAGACATTTTTTTGTCTTGTTCTTAATTTTCACTGAGGGCATATGCACAGCTCCGATCACTTTTTTGGCACAAACAGAAATAGAGCTGGATCACCAATTTGCAGACCTGGAGAGGCTGAATTGATAGAGAAATCATCGTTCGTTTGAACTCATTAGGTCTTTTGGTTGAGTTCGGTGAACCGTTTAACCGGAATTTTGCCTTCTCTACCCAAAATTAGCATTCTCCACTGCTCCCATTCAAATTTCGAGTTAGATTCAAAAACGCAACAGTCAGAGTACTCCACCAGCCTTCTCCACCAGAAATTTGCTTTCTCCACCTGCGATTGGCCTTTCTTGCTATGTTTAGAAAGCATAAGCCTTACCTAGCCCTACGTCTGCGATTGGACTTATCAACCTTCTCCACCAGAAATTGGCTTTCTCCACCTGCGATTGGCCTTCTACACTGCTCCCATTCAAATTTCTGCTATGATTCAAAAAAGCAACAGTCAGAGTACTCCACCAGCCTTCTCCACCAGAAATTGGCATTCTCCACCTGCGATTGGCCTTCTACGCTGCTCCCATTCAAATTTTGGCTAAGATTCAAAAACGCAACTGCCACATATCTCCACCAGCCTTATCTACCTGAATTTTGCCTTCTCTACCCAAAATTAGCATTCTCCACTGCTCCCATTCGAATTTCGGGTTAGATTCAAAAAAGCAACAGTCAGAATACTCCACCAGCCTTCTCCACAAGAAATTTGCTTTCTGCACCTGCGATTGGCCTTTTACACTGCTCCCATTCAAATTTCGGCTGCAACGTCCTCTCCAACCCCCTGCCCGCCTTTCGCCACTCCGTCTATTTCTGTACCCTATTTCTGCCTATTTCAAAGAGTACCCTATTTCTATTTCTCCACAAAAACAGAAGGTTTTTGTCGAGAAATGCCTAGTTTATATAAAATTGGTCAGTTTTGGTGTTTTTTTTTGAAAAATTGCTAAGTTCAAAAAAATTTTGTCAGAATTTACCCGTCAAAGGCTGGATTCCGACTCAGTGCAGCACTACAAATCAAACGAAGCCCATATGATGGGGGTTTAATGATTATTTCAAAAATTGCACAATTTATGTCTTGTTCTTAATTTTCACTGAGTGCCATCGGCACTGCTCACACCACTTTTCACCAAAAACTGCACTTCCCGCCGCCTCTGCTGCAAAAGCAAGCAAAAAAAGCGAAGGGTGTGATGCTGCTCTTGCCACCGCCTCTGCCAAACGCGCAAGCAGAAAAAGCGAAGGGAGCAAAAGAAACTAACCATGAAGTAAGGTCAAAAGTCATCTGCCGCCTGCCTCTACAGGGCATCAAAATCAGAATCCTGCCAATCCCCCAGTCCAGCAGCCAAGAGCTGAAAAAGCAAGGAAGCAAGCCTTCCATCATCTGCAGGCTTCCACTGCAAGGACTGGAGCTCCTCCCGCCGCCTCTTCCTCCAACTGGGCCAGTTTTAGGACTGCCTGGCTGCAGGAATGCGAAAAAAAAACAAAGCAGAGCATCCTCAACATTACATCTGCCAAAATCAATGGTCTCCTGAGCAGAAGAGCTGAACTAGATGCTTCTGTGATGTGTTGGCAGATTGCTCGCTGCTGTGATGACACTTTCTCAGAGACAGACACTTACTAAGACAGACACTTTCTCAGATAGACTAACTTAGACAGAAACTCAGACACTCTGCTGCTCTGCTGTTGTGATGTGTTGACAGTTTACTCGCTCTGTGATGACACTTTCTCAGAGACAGATACTTACTCAAAGACAGAGACTTACTCAGAGACAGAGACATACTCAGACAAAGACTAACTCAGACACTCTGCTGATGTGCTTCTGTGATGTGTTGGCAGATTGATCGCTGCTGTGATGACATTTTCTCAGAGACAGACACTTACTAAGACAGACACTTTCTCAGATAGACTAACTCAAACAGAAACTCAGAAACTCTGCTGCTCTGCTGTTGAGATGTGTTGACAGTTTGCTCGCTCTGTGATGACACTTTCTCAGAGACAGATACTTACTTACTCAGAGACAGAGACTTACTCAGAGACAGAGACTAACTCAGACACTCTGCCGATACGCGTATGTGATGTGTTGGCAGATTGCTCGCTGCTGTGATGACACTTTCTCAGAGACAGACACGTCCCACTTCCTAGTCAACCAGCTTCGCTCTGCACAATCCAATGCAAGCCCAGCCCATGTTAACAAGACTTTACCAGAAGCCCAGCATCGAGATTCTCACCACAGTCTTCTCCATCATCCAGCCCCACTTCCTCGTCAACTATCTTCATTCTGCAAGCCTAGTCTAACCCAGCCTATATGAACAAGTCTTTTTACCAAAAGCTAAGCATGGAGATTCTCGCCAGGGAATTTTAATTAGTAGAGGAAGTGTGGCAGGAGCAGCAGAGCCTTTGTGAGGTTGCTAGCTTCCCAGGCCTTGCTAATCGTGTAGCAAAGGTTTTATAGTCCTTGGACTGAGGAGGGCCAGTTGGCATCTCTCCCGGAGGCTACTCTTCAGAGTAGTTAGGTAGGTTTCGTCCATAATCTCTTTTAATCCAGACCTACGGGCGGACTCATCAGTGGATTCCGAAGGTGAATGCAGAGGTCCAATTTTGGACCTATGTCAATTATGTGTGCCCTGGGTGGCTGATTTTATCAGCCTACTGAAGCGCCGGGATTTTCCTCCCTGTATGTTGTTGAACACGTACGGGTATTTTTTGCATAGTTTTCTGGCAATTTTCTTGAAGTCTTCATCGCTATAACCTCTTTGTTTGAAGGTCCTGGCTGCTATGTTTACTTCCTCTGTGAAGTAGCTCCAATGTGAGCAGGCTCTTGCTGCTCTTAGCAATTGGGAAAAAAGGACGTTCTTCCCGATCGCGAAAGGCTGGTTGCTGTCCCTCCAAGGCATATTGAGGACTTCGAAGTTGAAGTCTCTCCTTTTGTCGTACAGTTTTCTTCTTGTACCACCTTGCTCGATGTCAAGGTCTAGGAAATGGATCCATTTATCCCCTTCGTCTTCGAAGGTAAGTGGTAGGGAAGCTGGGTATATGTCCTTGCAGTATGATTTCAGTGAATTCGTATTTACTGCAAGGATATCGTCCACGTAACGTCTGCAGTAATGCAGTTTTTTAGCGGCTTCCAGATTGGAGCGACTAGACATGAAGTCGAACTCCAGTTTGGAGAGCACCAAGTCGGCTATGATGGGGCTACAGCTTGAGCCCATCGCAATCCCTTTCGTTTGACGAAAGTTGATTCCAGCGAAGCTTACGAAGGCGTTTTTGGTTATCTCTGTAACGAGACACTTAACTTCCGCCATAGACAGGCTCCAAGCGCATTTTTTGAGCGAATTGTGGAGGTAGCAGTTCCCGACCTTTGTGATATATTTATATCTTTTCCCGATGGTGTCCATAATTTCATGGAGCTTCTTCTCGATAAGGCTATGTTCTAGAGCCGTGAATAGCGTGCTAAAATCTGCAGTGCAGATTGGTCCCATTCGTGCTTTGCCCATTGTGTCCAGCATGTGGCATATTTCCATTGAGTTGGACACGCTCCAATAGAGGTTTAGTCCTCTTTGTTTGCCTATCATTTCGGCATATCTTCGCCAATGGACTTTCATTGTCGAAAGAATCCTCGTCATTAGGTCGTTCAGACCTTTCATGGAGCTTTTTGAAGCTCCAGCGATGAATCGTGCCTTTGGTGGATTTTTATGGAATTTTGGTCCATGCCAAAGTATGGGAATGCATTGCATTTTTTCTGGCACTCCCTGGTCCAGGAATTGTCTGGTCAACGTATCATGCAAGTCGACCAGGTATTCTGTGCTGAAGTTTGTAGGCTTATACGTCCGGTTTCCTTCGATAACCAGACCTTCTGTGCCTTTAGAAATGCCCATTTCCTCGCAGAGCTTTAGGGCGTAACCCTTTTTGCATGCGATGGAAAAATTCGTAGCAGCCTTGTCTACTGGTGCCAGGATGAAATCTTTGTGCAATTTTTTAATTGCACCCAGACTTCGTGAATGCGAGGCACAGGTCTCTTCGTACCTGCTTTTAGAGATTTTTTGCTGAGCTTTTACGCTCGTAGCAAGCAAATTGTCTCTGGCCTCCCCATAGAGGTCCCTTGTCTCATTGACGGTGCAGCCGAATTCCGATCTCAATAGCCACGTCCAATGGACCAAAGCGTTCTCGGTTGCAATTTTGGCTTCTAGAACGCTTGGGCTTAGGTGCGGCCGGAATTTGGTGCCTTTGCCTAGCAGGGACTGACACTCGTTTGGTAGCCAGTCTATCCTGCCGGTGCAAATATGCCCAAGCACCAGAGTGCTTGTATCACCTTGACCGCAGTTGCAGTCCTCATCCAGAAGTCTCTCCAGAGATGCTGGTTTGAGTTTTTTCAGAAAACCACTGTAATTGAAACATTCCAGACCTAACTGTGTACCTGTCTTAGGTATAAACTGGATTTCTTTATTGCAGGCTTCAGCATTTGATGGCTGTTTAGTTAGCTTTTGTGGTGCAATCCACTCGCTAAGTCGGTTTGGGAAATGGCAGATAATTCGCACTGGTTTTTTAGTTTTAACCGTTGCAGTTGCTTTTCCAATTCTCCAGCATTCATAGCTGGACAGAAGTTGGTATAGCCTGAAGCCGATGTCTCCAGACAGATTCTTTGCTGTCTTAGCACAGGTTCGTAGCTCCTGGTTGGAGAGGCGTTGGAAAGAACGGTAGTATTCAGCCAGGTTCCAAGAGAAAATGGCTAAATTTCTGCAGAAATTTTCCGCGATGAGCTGCGATCGAATGTGGTCGGAGGATTTTTTCCTCGTACTCCTGCTATTGTGGTTTCGTATCAGTGATTTCTGATATTTTATTTGAAACCATGGGATGGTTGCCCTTGACATCGGATCAATATTTTCATTGAATGATCCATATCCTTTGATGGACATATTCAGTCCCCACGGGTAGGCTGTGTTGAGGGCAAGAATATATTCTTTCTCAACATCTGCTAAATTGGTCGCTGTTTGCGATAGCACGCTTAAGCTAGGTGTTAGCGGATGGCCGTGCTCCGAGACGAAGTGCCTGTATAATGCTGTAGTTTCTTCTCCTTTCTCAATTTTTGAGAGATGTTGACTGATTCTTTTCTTCAGGGTCTGTTTGGTAATTCCCACATATTGGGCGCCGCAGTTTTCCTCAGGACAGGTAAGGATGTAAACCACATTTTTACTGTCACAGCTGATTTCAGAACAGGTCTCATGAATTAGCCTATGACCTGTCGACCTATTTGTACTGATATTTTTATCAGACTGCCTCCATAGGTTGCAAATTTTGCAACGACCGCATTTTTTATAAAGTGCCTCCCTTTGTGGGATGTTCACTTTAGATGTGTCAACGAGGCTACCATCTTTTTGGTAGAGCGAAGCCTCCTTGATCTCCCTTGTCCTTTCCAGCCCAATGTAGGGCTCCGTAGCAGAGGTGGTCGGGATGTCACGCGAAATGATGCCCAGAGTCATTTTCTGTGACTGCTCTTATAGGATCCGACGGTTCGATCCTGGCAACACCTGCCATTGTTTTTGGACGTATAAAGGTCCGAAGACACCGAGATGCCCCCGTCCTCAGTTGAGGCATCTGGTTTAGGCGCCCCCAGCCCCTGTGCCTCATTTGAGGCACTAGGTGGCTGGCGGCTAAGGGGTTTCACATTTGACTTAGCCTTCATGGTTGGGTGCGTGGGGGAAGTGAAACGGGGTGTCTGGGCGCTACGGTAGGACATGCGGTGCGCAGAGTAGTACTCTGTAACGGTGATGGGGCAAGCTCAGACAGCCCTCAAATGAGGGTCAGGGTACGCAAGCCGCTTGTCTGGAGCGACTGTGAGATGAGCTCAGGTCTTTAGCACATGTCTTTTTTGGGACACTGTGCTTTATCCTTCATGCTATATTCTCTTGTAGGAGAAGCAGAGAAGGTAGCGGAGGAGAGGGCGAATAAGCGGACGCTGCGTTCTTCGACAAGCAGTCTTCCTTCCAAGATGCCTCGTCGGTCGTCCACGGACCAGGGGGACCCGGAGGAGAAGTCGCCGACCAACACGGACGGCAACCTCTCCGACAACATCTTCCACGACGACCTGGAGCACTCGTCCGAGGTTGGCGAGGCCACCTTGACCGCCATGGAGGAGGACAGCGAGTTGTCGGCGGCGGGCCTTGCGGCGGCTGGCCGCGGCGGCAACAACGACACTGGGCCGGACGGCGCCGACATCATCGCCGTCGCGGCCTCCGGGCCCTTCATCCCCGCCGCTCGTCTGGGCGGGTGCGGAGCCCGGCGTCTCCGTCTCAAGGAGCCGAGTGGGCTGCTGCCTCCCGGTGCAGGGCTGCGTCAGCTGGGGCTTCCCCCCGACGGGGTGCTTCCGCTGAAGCCGCTGCAATGTCGGAAAAAGTAGATAGGGCTGCTGCGGGTTGCGGGAAAAAAGGGGGGTGGGCAGAAGAACTTCATTGTCTCAGAGTCCAATGCCAGGCGCTGCCTTCCGCCCAAACTTACGGCCCTCCTTTTTCCCCCCACCTCTTTCCCTTCCCCCACACCCTCACTCTCCTTCTGCCTGCCCATTATCATCGATTGCCCCAGCTCCTCTCTGTTCCCTTCGGCGGGTAACGCAAATCAGGAGCGGAAAGCTCCGGGCAAGTGATCAGTGGAGGGGTCGGGCAAAGTGGTGACAGGCGCCTTGAGGAAAGCAAGGGGCGCGAGTGGCAGTAAGCAGAAACAATGAAGCCTTCCCTTCCCCCGACCCCCAACACTCCACTCCCCGACAACCGGCAACAAACCGCAAAACACTTCATCTTCCGCGCCCCAGCACCCCCTGCCTACTCGGCCAACTGCCCCTTTCCGCAACAACTTCTATCAAAGCGAGAGCCCTAAGCGGGCCTGTGGGAAGCAAATGGGCGCGCGAGCCTTTCCTTTCCTCCTTTCCGGTCCAATATTGATGTCCGAAGGCAGGCCGCGCTGGGGCATCCGTCACCTCCGACATTCCTCCACCGCCCTCCCATCTCCACTCTCCCCTCTCTTCCTCCATCCAACCAGCCCCACCCTAGAGGCCTGCGCACATGGAGCTGCCTCTTTACTCTCCACCCTCAGTCTTCCCTTCCACCCGCCTACACCATCTGGATAGATGCATCTTCATTCTAAAATAGCCATAGCACCAGCTAGTCCAGTTACGATTGCACGGAGAGGTCTAGAATCGAATGCAAGGGGGCATCAAAGGCGGTTTTTGACAAATCGGAAGCGAAGATAGGCTGCTGCTGCCGTGGCAGCGTAGAGCGCGGCCGCTATGAAGCAATTTGTACCCTTCAACTCACTCCCTCCAGCAAGCTTTGGAGAGGAAAGAAATGAGAGAGGCATTGCCTGGACGGAGAACTCCTGCTCCACACCCTGGTACCAGGTCTGAAGATTGGCTGGGTGGGTGAGGTTATCTTTGGGTGGCGTCTGGATGTCCTCGATGAGGAGCGCCGAGTTCGTCACAAAGAAAATCCCCATCAAACCCTGCGTCCACTGCTACAGTGGAAGCTTTCTATAGAGGACGGGCTAGGAAAACCGTAAAAAAGATGCCCCAAGCGCTGACCACCATGACGCAGACCATGTATTTTGGACCACATACCATTTTGTTGGCTGTAGGGGATGAGGTAATGAAGAGAAAAAAGCTCTGTTGGAGGCAGAGGCAGGTATGTACGCTAAAGACGCCAAGAGCGAGAGCCGTTATCTTGGGCATTGTTTGTTCCCGACCAGGTTTTCACCTACCAGCTTCACTGCAAAGTCTTCGCCTTTCACCAAGCTCAATACAACTGCAGCCACTATACAGATCACAATAACCGAAATGTGAATGCGGTCAGTTCTCAATTACGAGCACGGATATTTTGAGCAACGTGAGTTGTCAGCTACATGCTTCACACAGTTCATCAGACAATGAAATAAGGTTTGCGACACACCACGGTACTTTCACCCATCATGTTCACAAATTTCCTCACATTTAGTGTTCTAGCAAGTACAAACTTTGTACCGTTTTTGAGCGATGTTTACCATTTGAGCGAAAATTAGGCCTGTGCCCATATCGTATGGTCGGCGGTAACCAACCCGCCGGCGGAGTCCGCCGGCGGGCAACTTGTGGCTAATCATATGGTCGGCGGGGAGCCGGCGGTTTCCGCCACTTTGCACTAGAGCCAGCGGAGGTGGTCTAGGGCACCTCTGGCTCCCCGCCGGTGGCCGTAACTCTTGATGCATGATGAGTTTAAACTAGATAAACATATCGTCTTGCTCAGCTTGCAATTTCCTATTCATTTATTGCAGGTTTTATCAATTTCGTTGCAAATTTTGAAATTGATGCTGAAATTGAAATTCCTAAAATTTGTTAAAATAACTGCAATTTGCATATCAATAGGCTTGGTTTGATGCCGGGATTGTAAAAATTGGATTTTTAGTAAAATTTGAAAAAAATTTATTTCTTGCCATTTCCAGCCTTTTACCTTTGAATCCTTTCTGTGTTGAAAACAAATTTTATTGGCTTCTTGGCTGCTTAACCCATCAATTTGTTGCTATTCAAGCTCTAAAATAATATGTAGTGGGGAAGGAGCTATGTCCAAGCAGCGGAAAACAAAGAAGAAAGCAGAGGATATCCTCCACTCAAGGCAGCGGAGTCCGCTGCGTGGCGGGATAGCCATAAAATCAGCCAAATGAGAACCCCGCCGTGCAGCAGACTCCGCCGGCGGAGTCCGCCGGCGGTCAGCCTCCGACCATAAAATATGGGCACTGACCGCAGTCACTAGACCCAGACATCAGATCAGTGCGAAAACCAAAGCTTCACCGTGCAAAACCATAACGGCGAAGATGTCGCCTTTGCGAGCTGGGCGGTAGGTCTCTTGGTAGTAGGGCTTGAGGAAGACGAACAGGGACCCCGTCAGCCCCTCCCTCCATGGTGTCATCGATGGGCAGGACATGAATGCGCTTCCCCCACTCCACCTCGCAGCAGTTAATGCTGCAAACACATTAGGAGCTGATGCTTCAATTATCAACTTTCTCCAACTGAAAGAAGTGCACCTGACAACGTCGCCAAGACAGACGAGAAGGTTGTGGCGGATGACGCGGTTCATGCGGATTTTGTCGTTTGGGCACGTATCGTCCTGCAAGGCTAGGCGATGGAAAGAGGTGAAGGGAAGGAAAGAGGAGATGTGGACACTGAGAACGATGCAGATGGTGTCCCGACGTTTCTTGCCTTTCACCATCACAGTGTCGAAGCGGAACAGCTCCAGCTCGTCCACTTTCGCCTCAAACACTAGCTCATATTTATTGCTGAAATTGTGAATCTTCAATACAGCGTTTTCTCTAAGCCTGTTTTTAATGCTTGCTCTTAATATAGTTTAGATACCAAGGTGATGGAGCTAATTTCTTAAAGGCTAAGAGAGCTAAGATAGGTGTGCGTAATGTGTAAAAAAACAACTTTGCATATATGTTCTGCATAAAATTTTCAGTCACAGGAAAAGAGTATGAGTATCTAAAAACAGCAGCAAAGGCTCCAGCTTCTCTGTGCTGTTCGCCATGCAACCAATGCATAGATTGCAGAGGTGCAGCAAAGGCTCCAGCTTACTCTGTGCTGTTCGCCATGCAACCAATGCATAGATTGCAAAGGTGCAGCAAAGGCTCCAGCTTCTCTGTGCTGTTCGCCGTTTGGTTTAGTGTAAAAAAATGGTTATTCTCAATGTATAATAGACAATAATACAATATCCCATATTGTATAACCCATAATATTGTATGTATAACGGGACTTATACCATATTCTAATGTGAATGTATGTATATTTTTCGGGACCCCTGTATTGGGCTTGCGCGAGCGGAGCGTTAGCGGAGCGGTAGCGCCAAGCCCCTCTTATCGAGCAACACAACCAATTGCAGCTTTCCCAAAGTTTGGCAGGCTGTAGCTCGTCAACTTTTTTAAAAAAATGTCCGGTGTCCGGGCGCACACCGACCGACCGACCGACCGACCGACCGACCGTCCGTCCGTCCGCAGTGTTGCAGACACTTTGGCTGCTTCTGGGGCGGAGATCTCAACGGTTCTAGGGTAAATCGGGCCAAAAAAGTATCAAGGCACCTCTATTTTGGGCATTTTCCGCGTTTTTTAGGTCGAAACATCAACTTTTTGGGTAAAAATTCAGTATTTTGGGGTTTTTTTGCATGTTTTTCAATTCCAGCTCTATATTTATGCCTTTTACAGGGTTTTTCGCCAAAATAACAGGGCCATATAGGTAATTTTGAACGTAGATTACGATGGTGGCACCCGTTTGCTTCTACCTGGTCTGCGTGGTCTTCCACCAGGCCGTGGTGAACAAGCAGGTCATCATCAACTTCATCTTGAGGCATTGTAAATGGTTTTTGGTCTAAAAAAACAGCACCATACAGGAAACTTTGCGCGTAGAATACGATTGTGGCGCCCGCTTACTTCTATCTGGTCTTCATGGGCTTCCACCAGGCCGTGGTGAACAAGCAGGTCATCACCAATTTCGTCTTGAGGCATTCTAAAGGGTTTTTGTGCCTACAAATAGTATCATATAGGTAATTTTGGACGTAGATTATGATCCTGGCAGCCCTTTGCTTCTAGCTGGTCTCCATGGGCTTGCACTAGGCCGTGGTGAACAAGCAGCCCATCATCAACTTCATCTGGAGGCATATTAAAGGGTTTTTGACCCTACAATTAGCATCATATAGGTAATTTGGGATGTAGATTATGGTATGTTTTTCATGGGCTTCCACCAGGCCGTGGTGAACAAGCAGCTGATCACCAACCCCATCTTCGTCTCCATGCATAGGGGCCTTGCCCCTGTATGAAGTGGATGAAATTATTATATAGTGGGTTATACTAACCCAAAAAGTATCTCTTATCTATATTTTACCTGCGATTGAAGTAGGGGAAATTTTTTTATTTAGCTTAATTTGAATTCTACTTGCGACTGAAGTGGATGAAATTTTTTCTTAGCAAAAAAATAAGTTTTATATCTTAGATTGTGAACTTTGTGCACTGTAAAACTATCGTCAGTCCAATGTAAAACTGGATTAATTAATGATAAGAGAGCACCTTACTTTAATGACAATTTATTTGGTCAAAATGTAGTTGGCTCCCAAATTTTGCAGACTTTACCCATTAGTTGAAATATAATTATTTTTTTTAAATTTTAAGTCCAAATTTTTGTCTATTTTTGAAAACTATCATATGTAGGTGAAATAAAACTGAGGCATATTTTTTGTAGTCAATTGCAATTAATTGCAATGGAGATAGGTAGCAGAGTCAGTTAAAAATTTTACTGTTGCTACATTTTACTTTTTTGGGACCTCAGATTTCAAATACACTTATTAGTATTTTGGCCAGGTGCTCTCTTATCCCTTATCATTAATTAATCCAGTTTTACATTGGACTGACGATAGTTTTACAGTGCACAAAGTTCACAATCTAAGATATAAAACTTATTTTTTTGCTAAGAAAAAATTTCATCCACTTCAGTCGCAAGTAGAATTCAAATTAAGCTAAATAAAAAAATTTTCCCTACTTCAATCGCAGGTAAAATATAGATAAGAGATACTTTTTGGGTTAGTATAACCCACTATATAATAATTGTAATGTGAATGTATGTATAATTTTTGAAAAAACGGCAACACTGTGTCTAGACCACGCCACCGCCGAAGAAGAAGATAAGACAGCTTTTGAATTTCACCATTTAACATAAAATATAATGAGTTCTGTGATAATTATGCATCATTGACAAATAAACATTCATAAACAAATTCAAATTACCAGTTTCAAGGTTTATTTACTAGTTTCATAATGTAAGCCCTTCCTTTTTGAAATACTTCATTTGGCAGTAAAGCTTCTCTTCAACAATTCGGGTACACAACTGGCTAAGATGAAAGTGAATCGCAAAGAATGGCTCCGTTTCCATCCATTGCAATAAACTCCAGATGAGGTAATGGCGTCACTGAAATGATCGATAGCTGGGTCTCTCAGAGCCTTCGGCGCAGACGAGGATCTGCGGCCCCCGTTGCCACTGATACTGCCACAGGGCCAGCAGAAACGTCACCCCGTACAGTCCTACAAACATCCTTCACTTCTTCCCTCCACCCAATTTCAATCGACCCACCCGCAGCCAGCCAGCACTGATAGGCGTTGTCCTCCATCCGTGCGCCGACTCTTTTGACGTAGTCATCGAGCGTGTCGTCTTCCGGCTTCCCAAACTCTTCCACCTCCCCCGCTACGTCCTCCACCAGGATACCCGATTTGAAGAAGAAGCAGATACCCAGGACGCCCTGGCAAATTATTCTTCTTTTTCCTGCTTCCTGCATTCTGGGAGGAGGCTGACTAGGAAGATGATGCCCCAAAGGGAGATGATAGCGCAGAAGCCTGCAGACTTCGGCCCGCAAACTGGGCAGCTCAACGGACTGCCCATTTCTACTGCTTTCCCCAAAATTTTTTAACATATATAAGATGGGAATATGGCGACGTATGTCGGGAATACAGACAGACCTCAGGAAAAACCTCGATATGTTAGATTGACTTTTCTTGCTACTCAATCGTGCTACTCTGCCCTATCGACAAGAACATGTGAAAATGGGGATTGTTTGCGAAAAGAAAAACACATTTATTGCAAAAACTAGCAGAATGACAAAAACAATTTTTAATCGGGATGGAAATTTGGGAATTTAGTGATGTTTTAAGCTAATGTGGCAAAACCTTGGACAAAGAGCTGAATACGCACGTGTAAAGTGCAGTGTTGGTCTCTGGCCAGTGGTATGTATTCAGTCATCTGCAGTCTCAGTCTGGCACTATGGCCTCTTGCATGCAATTGGTTTTGTCGGTTTTTCAATTTCCTATTTTTTTCCCTTTACGCTGGACCAGTTTACAAATTTAAAATTTAGTGTTTTTCTTCATGAGTAAGAATTAAGGAAAAAAGGTCTGATAAAAAGAATAAGTCCTTGAGATTGATGATTAATCTGTCACACCGGGTGAATTGGGCTTGAACACAAGTAATATCTATGATCACAAACGCCCTAGCTGATGCCAATCACAAAACTAGCTAAAATAACCTGAATGACACCATCACCATAGCCTGAATGAGTAGCGCGACGTGAGCAAGGCTGCATACAAGCACGGCACCGCTATGAACACGCTTCCTACTTTTTTCAATATAAAAACAACACAGGCATCTGCTGAGCACAAATATTCAATCTCACGACTGAAGATGCAGCAGAGGAAGAATAAATAAATGGCTAGTTTGCTTCAGGCCTGCTGCTGGTCCAGGAGCTGTTGAATGTCGTGGAGCGCTGTCCGTATTGCTTTTGCGAATGCACCAATGTCTGTCCGCTCATTTGTCTGCGATTGCATTGCTGTCACTGAATTGAGGTGGTAGGGTGGGGCAGTAATGGTGGGGACCTTGTAAGCTGAAACGGCGAAGAGGATGGAGTGGGGCTGTAGGTTGTAGGCGGCGCCGTAGCCATCGTGAACCACGGGTCCATAGCAGAGGAAACTGCCCTCCAGTGCCGTCGTCACCTGGCTTGTGGACAGAGGAAACCTCAAACCGCCTCATTCATTGACCAGTGCCACAAAACAAGATCCCTTCCTCCCAATGCAAGATAAAGAAGGGGACTAAACCGAATGAGTTCTTTGTAGAGAGGGTCGTGAAAAAGCTGGTGCTGGTTCCCGTCCAGAACATCCATGGCGCAGAGATAGTTGTCCAGCCCTTGCCCCGTCACATTCTCCACCATCACCTACCATAGAACAGAGCTAGAAAGCCAGTTCAGGGAAATGGAAATTCATGGACTAGTCTGACATGAGAGCTTTGACGATATCCATTACCTGAGTCTGTCGCTCCAAAGCCAGCCGGAAGGCGGCGTGCTTGGCTTCTGGATGAAGGGCAGCGTCGGCCATAGCCTGACACCAGGCGAGTGCCTGCGGGGTGGCGGCTCGAATGTTGTCCACCCGTCCTTCACGGAAGCGACGGATGGAGGCGCTCTCGTAGCTGGACACTAGGGCGCCATGCGTCCTGCAGCCGAGATCGATCATTCTTAGCAGAAATGGCAGAAGCATGCGGAAATGGGACCGAAAATGAGCCAGCTGAAGAGCCAGCTGAACGAAGGCGTCGGGGCTCATCCGTTTCGACTTGGCGTACTCCTTTCCGAAATCGTTGAACAGAATCGCCTCCATTTGCAAGTCTTCCAGTAGCCTCAGAGCAATCTTTCTTGGCCTATTTAACGTTATGCGTTCATTCTGACTTACTTTTCATTTTCCGCTCGTATAGGCTTCATCATGTCCTTGAGTGACTCAGGAATCTCCCAGGACAGCAACTGAACCTGGCAACTGCTGCCTTTTAAAACCACTTAGTAAAACCACCTTTTTAGGCAAAAGAAACATTTGCTTTAGGTGAAGCTTTGTCCAGGAAAAGCTTTCTGTCGATATTCTCGCGAACGTAGGCGAGGGCTGCCTGCACAATGTTGATGATGACGATGCCCTCGGCCACGGAGTGCTCGATGTTCAGCCCATTCACTCCGTTGTCCGCCACCACAAACTGCACTTTTCCTCGCCTTTCAGTCTCTCTCAAACTGGGCAAAGGAAAGCAGCCATGCCTGGAGTGTTCGATCGTACCAGCGGTTGCCCTGCTGCATCTCCGGCCCTCCGCCCAGCAGAATGTGCAGCGCTGACTGACAAAGCATCCACTCACTCCATCCCCATACTCATTGGCCTGGAGGCCTGGGAAGACCTTGGCCAGGATCTCATGCTGGTGATCGGTGTTGAGGGGCTCCGTGCCTGTGTCCAGGTTGAGCAGGAAGCTGCTGCTGCGGATCTCGGCCAGGGAAGCTGCGTTGGTGGGGTCTGAAAGAATTGAGGATTGGAGGGTGAGTGAGCAAAAAGGGCCAATGAGGACTGAGTGCGAGAATCTCCATGGCTCTGCCGGCGAGGTCTCGCTCGGGCGAGGTGAGCAGGGCGACGGGGAAGACGCTGAAACGCGGCCGCTTGCTGGAGGCCTCTTTTACGCGATGCAGAGCTCTGCAAATGATTCTTTCGCTCCACCTCTACCAGATATGAGGGAAGCGGACCTTTCGATGGCAGCCTCGGGCAGCCAGAGTCCGTCCCGTTTGACGTCCAGCTTGAAGAGCTGGTTGTTGCAGGTGACAATGATGTGCTGCTGCTGGGCGAGATTGGGGTTCACGTCCCGGTGCATCTGGTCTATGTCTCGGGCAGCTTCACTGAATGACCGCACCGATGAAAAGGGCTGGAAATGGATGATTTGGGAACCGATGGGAGGTGAATATGCGCCAGTACTGCTCCATGCACATGCGCACTTTCACCTTGCCCGTGGACAGTTCCTGTGGCACCTCACGCCTTCAAATGCCTCCTCCTCCTGTCAGGCAAGAAACCGAAGCCAGCTCAACCTGTCGCAGAGGTCTTTGAAGTTGCAGATGCCGCGGACCAGGCAGGCAGCATAGCTGGAGCAGTTCTTCTCTCTTGTTCAGCCGCAATCGATGATAGCAGAATGAACCGAATGAAGTGGTCGGAGGTCGGGAAGGACTGCTGAGGAAAGACGTAGGCTGGATTGGAGTAGGCGGGGAGGCAGAGGCGATTGCGCAGGTACATCTCCGGCAGCCAGAATCTGTTCACCTGTAGCTCACCGAGATGGCTTCTGTCCAGGGAAAGGATTGCGGCAGGGGAACCCAGCAGTTGTCCTGCTCTGCAATGCGCTCCAGCTGGTCATGAAGACGAGGCCCAGGACCGCTGGCGAAGTCCTTCACGATGGCTTTGGTGGCCTCCAGCTGCGGGCCGCTCCCAACTACGCTGGCGTACTCCAGATATCGCCGCAGCACCCCTTCCTGACTAGGCACCGGTGCTTTGCCTGGCTTCCCCTCCTGCACTCATAGAAACCGCTTCAAACTCGTAAATTCATTGACAAAACCTACTACAACCCTCTAGAGAATCATACAATATTTGATCTTTCTCAAGCTGTCAACCTACTCGGCGTCTAGTAACAAATTTGTGCCTTGAAGCAACTTTGATCCCAAGGAAAGGGACCTTGGCAAATCGCTGATAGGGGCGTTGGAGGGGAGTGTGATGGGTTTTGAGAAAGGTGGCAAGGCTTTTGGCGACCCGTCCGATGAGTTTGCCCATTTTGGGCTAAGGGGCAGGCTGGCTGGTCGCGAAAGTCGGCTGAGACCCACTTTGCCTGAAAGCTCCACCCAAACCCCCACCCTACCCTCTCCCCAACCCTCAATTCACGCATACGAAGCTAATTATTTCCACCCTCAGCCTCTCCATTTCGCCGCCTCCTCGCCCCAACCAACTCCCCTGCCTAGGCCAGATTAGAACTCCCCTGCTCATCTCCTCCCCCATAGTCTCTTCCCAATCCTGCATTCTCTAGCTAAGACTTATAAATTGCTTCCTGCGAGACATGCCCTTGTCTTTGCATCGGCTTTTGTTTTAGCTAGCATGCTAAATAATTGGGAAATTTGTGAAAGGACAAAATAAAAGTACAAAAGTTTGGTTCATAAAATGAGGATGAATAAATTTGTAGTAATGAATATTGGCTACCTCTTCGTCGTTGGAGGCTAGAAGCTGGGCCATGGCTGGCGCGGAGTTCTGCAAAAAGAGGCACATCGAGGCTTCCGCCATGGCTGCGGCAGACTGTTGCAAAGACGATACCTAGCTGTTGAGCTGAAGCTAATGACCTGTTGTACGCTGCAGCCCATTGTTCCTGGCCCACTTCAAGCCTTCCTCCTTCTTTCCGCACCCGAAACACCCGCCCTCTATCATCATCTCCCCTCCCTCCGCCTAGCTTTCGCTTCTTTACCTTCCACTCGTCCTCTTTGGACTTTCTTTTCATGTCTCCTGTTTTTTTACATCGCCATATCTTGTGGACCAGTTGTTTTCTAATAGTTGAAAATAAATATCGCTAAATTTGGTCAAAAGGGGGCAGCCTCCTCTGCTTTCATCCGCTGAGGATTTCATTTTATTAGAGAAATTATGAGTGCATCAAATCTTTGCGTCAAAACGTGCCGAAGGACTCAAGGGTTGTTTACATGCACGCTGAGGATGGCTCACATGGAAATGTGGCCTAAAATCATCACCGATAGCAAGTATCACCAGTTCATCTCCGCACTCAACAACAGCGCAGACTAGGGCTACACAACGCGCCACCACTTAAAAGCCATCCAAAGCAATCCCAAGAACTCTGCTCTGGCACTCTCCATCAGGGGGAGCCGAAAAAGTCAACATTTGCCTCGCCATCACTTCCTTTTATTTTATTACCCTTTGCCTTACTTTGCTCAAAAATTCAAAAAAACATAGTGAAGTGGTATTGCAGATGGTTGCTGGCGAGGAGGAGGGGGGGGGGGACTGGCGTGAAAGGAGATGAAAGGAGAGTGGCCAAGCAAGCCTATCGGTGTGCCTTGCGAGGATCAGGGACTCCGAAGCCGCCTTCGTAGTTGAAGGAGTCGTTGCGTCCGTAGCCGTAGTCGGAGGCCTTGGCGACGGCATCCCCGTTGAGGTCGAGGGCGCCGTAGCCTTTGCCGGGGTCGCCCTGGACGGTCTCGTAGACGCCGCCGCCGTCGTAGCGCTGGTAGCCGCCCTCCTCCTCCTCCGCGCCCTCCTCGAAGGGCTTGTAGACGTAGACCTTGCGGAGGAGGGAGATGACGGGGGTGTAGAGGAGGTTGCTGAAGCAGATGCCGATGTTGAGGGCTGTGAAGCCCAGGTTGGCCACCACCTGGAAGGAGAGGAAGGATTAGGAGGAGGGGGAAGGAGAAGGAGGGGAGGGGAGGGGAAAAAAGAGGGAACATTGCCGGCGATGATGGGACCGAAGGCGTAGGCGAGGGAGTAGGAGATGTCGGCGATGGCGTAGACGGATCCGTAGACGGGCTGGTGGCGGGTGTCGACGAGGTAGCCGAGCATGGGGAGGAGGGAGGTGTCGATGAGGGCGATGCCGAAGCAGATGAAGGAGAGGGGGATGGGGAGGACCCAGAAGGTGGAGGTGAAGGGGACGATGGCGCAGCTCAGGCCCTCCATAGCCAGGCCCACCGCCGCGAAGGCCCAGGGGTACTCCGGGTACTTCCGCATCAGCACCACGGTGGCGTAGACGCCTGCCACGTGAGGGAAGAAGGCGGGTAGCCAGATGAGTCCGATCTCCCACTGGGTGATGCCGGGCATCTCGTCCTCCATCCACTTGCTGATGGTGGGCTCGAGGAAGGCGAGGCTGACGTTGGCCATCACTGAGGGCGCCGGAGCAGACGGCGATGTCGAGGTCGATGAAGAGGCGGTAGATCGGCGTCCCCTTCCACCTCCTCCTCCGGCCCCGCCACCTCGTCCATGCGCGGTGGGGCTTGATGATGACGTAGACGGCCACGGCGTCCAGGAAGCAGATGAGGGCGAGGATGACGAAGGGGACGGGCTTCCCCATGAACTGGTAGAGGATAGAGCCGTAAGGTGGGGCGATGAGGGAGCCGAAGGAGATGAGGGCGAGGGCGATGCCGAGGGCGGTGGAGCGCTCGTGCTCCTCCGTGAAGCGGTCCGCGATCATGGCCAGGCCGGAGGTGTCCGCGAAGGCGGAGCCGAGGCCCTGGAGGGATCGGGCGGCGAAGAGGACGCCGTAGGAGGAGCCGGCGGCGAAGATGCTGGTCGACATGAACATGACCGAGAGGCCGAACATCATCGGCCACTCGTAGCCGATGTGGTCGATCAGGGTCCCGCTGATGGGGTTGATGAAGATCTACGAGGGCCTTGGAGGCGAAGAGGTAGCCGAGTGATTGGTCCTCGCCCTCGTAGACCTTGTCCTTCTCGTAGTACTTGCTGCCGTTGGGGAATGCCGTTGAGCTCCTTCTCGATGCTCACGTCGTAGGCGCCCACGTCGCGGAGGTAGTCGGGGATGATGGGCACGATCACCATGTACAGCATGTTGTCCAGCAGCAGGGCTGTGGAGACGATCACCAGGACCAGCCTCTTCTCCAGCTTCGGCTTGATTCACCCGCGCGTAGAACTTCAGCTTGAACTCCTCTGAGTCCTGGTTGAGGACCGGGATGCGGGAAGCCCATGGCTGCTGCTGGGGGGAGTGAAGAAAGGCTTGCAGAGGAGGGGAGCGAAGTGAGTCGGGGGTGGGGGAGGAATGTGGCACTCTCTAATTACCACGCGAGGCGAGCTGAGTGGAGGAGAAAGGGGCGGCTGTCGGCTGGGTGATTAGCCAAGTTAGGAGGGCTTGCAGCTTCTTTCTCCAGCCTCCACTTGAGTGCTCTGGAAAAGGGGAGGCGTCGTCAGGATTTCGTCAAGCAGAGGGGAGGTGCCGGGAGGCTGGTGTAGGAGGAGGGCGGGAGGGAGGGAGGAGGACTGCTGTGAGTGGTGGGCGGGGCAGGCGGGCGCTAGTTTCGGCCGGCGCGGGGCTGTGAAGGGGGACTGCGGCATCGATTGAATGAGTGGGAAGGGGAGGGAGGAGGAGGAGGCGAAGAAGTAGAAGGAGGAGGAGGGGTGGAAGGGGAGGGTGAAGGGGAGGAGGGGTTGGGGGTAAGAAGGGTCTAGGGAGGGGTGGAGCAGATGTCCGGACGTAGGCGGTCTAGAAGGGCCCCTCGTCTGCGTCAGGCTACCGTACTTGCGCCCATTTGCCCAGCATGGCTGCACCAGAGAGAGAAACGCCGAAGCCACCCCGCCGCCGCCTTCAAATAACTCTGAGCTTAGGCCAAAAGGGGAGGTAAATTCAGGGGGTGGGGAAGGGAAATGGGGGGTCGGAGGAGAAGCTGGGAAGGGGAGTTGGGCAGAGGGGAGGGAAGGGGAGAGGGGCTGAGGGGAGGAGCGAGTTTGGAGATAGGCGGGTCGCGGCGTGTGTCTCGGCGTTCCCTGGGAGCGGGGGCGGGGGGGAAAAGGGAGAGTCCAGCGCCTCCCTCTTCAGCACCCCCGCTTTCTCTGCAGCACGCACTCCAAAGTCACACACCACCCCCCCTCCACTCACACACACCGCCATCCTCAGCTTTGCGCCAAAAAGGAGGAAGGAGGGGTCAGTAGCCGCTGGAGGGGAGGAGAGGGGCAGGCAGCCAGGAAATAGGGCCGCTCTCATTTTATAGCGGGGCTGTTTTTTGGGCATCCATCCACTTTGGCTGGGAGGGGCTGGGGCGCAGTGAGCTGGGAACTGGAGCGAGGCAAAGACGAAGGAGGCCGATGTCGTGCCTGGCCGCGGAATGGAGGCGAAGAATAGACAGAAGGCAGTGGTGCATTTGAGAGATGGCCTGCGCTTTTACGGCCCGCCCCACTTTGCATCCTACCCTCCACCTCCCTCTTCTAAGCCTCATTTCCTCGCATTCCCGCCCCCCCAACTCATGCATTGTGCACCAGCTATGTTCACTGCTGGCGAGAAGTGAAAAGGGCTACCTATGCGAAGTGAAGAAAGCGTTGAGCGACGTCACCGCCTGCTTTGTAGTGGTCAGACAATCGGCTGAAATTGACAGGAAAGCTTGAACAATAGGCAGCAGAACTGGTTGGTTTGACTAATACAGAAGCAGTGTCGAAAGAAGGAAAAAGCGAGGCAGCGTGAGAAGGGGCCGATCGCAGGCGCCCTTAGCACAACTCTCAACCTACCCTGCCACACGCTGATAGCCTCGGGAGCAGCACTGTTTAGTTGCAACCAAGCTATTGCTTAAAGAAAGAAGGCAGCCACTACAAGGATAGGGGAAAGAAAATAGGAGGGTGGAGAAAAGGGGAGTGCGGGGCATTTGAAGGAGCGGAGGGAGAGGAGAGGGCGGAGAATGGGAAGGCTGTGAAGTTTGCGCTAAATGCTCGTCAATTTTGGCCTCCGCCCGTTCTCTTGGGAGGAGGGCTGCAGTTGGTGGGCTGTGTGTGTAGGGGAGGGCCTGGGCGAAGGAGGCGGATAATCGAGTGAGGCGAAGGAAGTCCGCTTCAGCCTCCGCAAGTCTTGAGGAAGCTGCTTCGCGACTGGGGACTCTGGACTGACTGCAGAGAGCCTCTTGGCCAACTTTCGGCCTAGCAGCCCCCCCAGCACATCTCCCGCCAGCATCTTACGCGGCGTTCCCCTCCTCTGGCGAGGCTGCTTGTGGGGAAATAGACTGGCGTCGGGCCATCTCCTTCCCTCCAGGGAGCCAGAGCTGTGGAAGAGGAGGGAGGGAAGAGAAATATGAATCGCGGGAGTTGCTGGAGAGAGAAAGGCCCAAAAAGGAAGGAGGAGGGGAGGGTGGAGGGGAAGGAAGAGGTCAAAAGGAGAAGAACAGGGTGGAAAGCGAAAGATGAGTGGCCCTTCCTTGCCTGGCAGCAGGAGCCCTGGAGCACTGCTGGATGCTGCTGGCCCGAATCAATGGGGGCAGAGAAACGGTCCGTGCTCCCATTTCTCTCTGTGGCCCCCTCCTCACTTCTTTTCGGCTGCTTCACTCCTTCCTCTCCTACCCCGGGGCCTTCATCACTAATGCAAAGCGCGCCACAAACAAGGACAGTGCAGCTGAGCTGAAGCGGCGGGCAGGTAAAGCAAGGACTTTCCCCTTGGATACACCCACCTCTTCCTCCTTCGCCCATTCTTTGCCTCCCTCCTCCG
>JASANA010002501.1:0-27435 GCA_030248095.1 Ptycholaimellus sp. GST1_10
AGTATGATTACTGGTTGCAGAAAATGTAGGAAAAAAGATAGAACTCGAAGTGGGCTTGCTGGAGAAGACGAGACGACGTTGTCTTTTGGCGTCTCAGACTGCAAGATCAGCCCTATGTTTTGAAGCAAAGAAAGGGAATATTGTGGAAAAGACCTCAGCTGCTTGAATAGAGCCGTTCAAAACATCCTCGTCGAACTCTTCTTCTTCCACATCGGAGAGACCGACAGCTCTATCCTGCCTGCAACATTCAGCGCAATGCTGAACTTATTACTTTTATAACTGACTATCAGTTTTCAGCAAAACCATGGAATACAAGGTTTAGAATAGGCAAGAAAGACAAACTCTCGTTGGGCTTTCCAGCGGGCGATGAGCTCAGCCTCAGACGCTTCATCGCCCTCCACCAGTTCCATGATCTCCTTCTCCAGGTTCTGGAAAGCTTCATTGATTTGCGGGAGAATAGGATGGGAGCAAAAAGGTATGGACCTCCATTTCCTCGTCGCCGTCAAGTATTAGACTCTCTAGCTGCCCCATTCGGTCCAGAGTTAGCTGGCTCAGCAGTTGCTTTGTTACCGCCTCCGTTGACAGTGCCACCTTCAGATTTGTCAATTTTTATTTTTTGTTTATTATCGGTTCTTTCGACAACCAGAATCGAATTTCTCGCTGCAACATGTAGCGCTTGAGTGTATTGAAAAGCATAACCAAAAGCAAGAGTGAGAACATAAGATGCATAGAAGGTGCTAAAAAGATGATTCAAAGAAGGCAGAATAACTCCGCCGGTGAGTGAGCCTCGACGACGGCGCTCAGAGGAGGATGAGCTGCTGGCTGCTGGGAGACGACGGCCAGAGCTGGTGGTGGTGGTGGAGGCGCTGCCTCCCCCACTCAGGCCCTCCACGAGGGCAGTGAACTGGGCAGCGCAGACGGCGGTGGCGAGGCCGAAAGGGTGACTGAAAGAAGGCAGAATAACTCCGCCGGTGAGTGAGCCTCGACGACGGCGCTCAGAGGAGGATGAGCTGCTGGCTGCTGGGAGACGACGGCCAGAGCTGGTGGTGGTGGTGGAGGCGCTGCCTCCCCCACTCAGGCCCTCCACGAGGGCAGTGAACTGGGCAGCGCAGACGGCGGTGGCGAGGCCGAAAGGGTGACTGAAAGAAGGCAGAATAACTCCGCCGGTGAGTGAGCCTCGACGACGGCGCTCAGAGGAGGATGAGCTGCTGGCTGCTGGGAGACGACGGCCAGAGCTGGTGGTGGTGGTGGAGGCGCTGCCTCCCCCACTCAGGCCCTCCACGAGGGCAGTGAACTGGGCAGCGCAGACGGCGGTGGCGAGGCCGAAAGGGTGACTGAAAGAAGGCAGAATAACTCTGCTGGTGAGTGAGCCTCGACGACGGCGCTCAGAGGAGGATGAGCTGCTGGCTGCTGGGAGACGACGGCCAGAGCTGGTGGTGGTGGTGGAGGCGCTGCCTCCCCCACTCAGGCCCTCCACGAGGGCAGTGAACTGGGCAGCGCAGACGGCGGTGGCGAGGCCGAAAGGGTGACTGAAAGAAGGCAGAATAACTCCGCCGGTGAGTGAGCCTCGACGACGGCGCTCAGAGGAGGATGAGCTGCTGGCTGCTGGGAGACGACGGCCAGAGCTGGTGGTGGTGGTGGAGGCGCTGCCTCCCCCACTCAGGCCCTCCACGAGGGCAGTGAACTGGGCAGCGCAGACGGCGGTGGCGAGGCCGAAAGGGTGACTGAAAGAAGGCAGAATAACTCCGCCGGTGAGTGAGCCTCGACGACGGCGCTCAGAGGAGGATGAGCTGCTGGCTGCTGGGAGACGACGGCCAGAGCTGGTGGTGGTGGTGGAGGCGCTGCCTCCCCCACTCAGGCCCTCCACGAGGGCAGTGAACTGGGCAGCGCAGACGGCGGTGGCGAGGCCGAAAGGGTGACTGAAAGAAGGCAGAATAACTCCGCTGGTGAGTGAGCCTCGACGACGGCGCTCAGAGGAGGATGAGCTGCTGGCTGCTGGGAGACGACGGCCAGAGGTGGTGGTGGTGGTGGAGGCGCTGCCTCCCCCACTCAGGCCCTCCACGAGGGCAGTGAACTGGGCAGCGCAGACGGCGGTGGCGAGGCCGAAAGGGTGACTGAAAAAAGGCAGAATAACTCCGCCGGTGAGTGAGTCTCGACGACGGCGCTCAGAGGAGGATGAGCTGCTGGCTGCTGGGAGACGACGGCCAGAGCTGGTGGTGGTGGTGGAGGCGCTGCCTCCCCCACTCAGGCCCTCCACGAGGGCAGTGAACTGGGCAGCGCAGACGGCGGTGGCGAGGCCGAAAGGGTGACTGAAAGAAGGCAGAATAACTCCGCCGGTGAGTGAGCCTCGACGACGGCGCTCAGAGGAGGATGAGCTGCTGGCTGCTGGGAGACGACGGCCAGAGCTGGTGGTGGTGGTGGAGGCGCTGCCTCCCCCACTCAGGCCCTCCACGAGGGCAGTGAACTGGGCAGCGCAGACGGCGGTGGCGAGGCCGAAAGGGTGACTGAAAGAAGGCAGAATAACTCCGCCGGTGAGTGAGCCTCGACGACGGCGCTCAGAGGAGGATGAGCTGCTGGCTGCTGGGAGACGACGGCCAGAGCTGGTGGTGGTGGTGGAGGCGCTGCCTCCCCCACTCAGGCCCTCCACGAGGGCAGTGAACTGGGCAGCGCAGACGGCGGTGGCGAGGCCGAAAGGGTGACTGAAAGAAGGCAGAATAACTCCGCTGGTGAGTGAGCCTCGACGACGGCGCTCAGAGGAGGATGAGCTGCTGGCTGCTGGGAGACGACGGCCAGAGGTGGTGGTGGTGGTGGAGGCGCTGCCTCCCCCACTCAGGCCCTCCACGAGGGCAGTGAACTGGGCAGCGCAGACGGCGGTGGCGAGGCCGAAAGGGTGACTGAAAAAAGGCAGAATAACTCCGCCGGTGAGTGAGTCTCGACGACGGCGCTCAGAGGAGGATGAGCTGCTGGCTGCTGGGAGACGACGGCCAGAGCTGGTGGTGGTGGTGGAGGCGCTGCCTCCCCCACTCAGGCCCTCCACGAGGGCAGTGAACTGGGCAGCGCAGACGGCGGTGGCGAGGCCGAAAGGGTGACTGAAAGAAGGCAGAATAACTCCGCCGGTGAGTGAGCCTCGACGACGGCGCTCAGAGGAGGATGAGCTGCTGGCTGCTGGGAGACGACGGCCAGAGCTGGTGGTGGTGGTGGAGGCGCTGCCTCCCCCACTCAGGCCCTCCACGAGGGCAGTGAACTGGGCAGCGCAGACGGCGGTGGCGAAGGCCTCCGGCTCCGAGCACACCTCCTCGTCCTCCGCCGCCACCCGACACATCATCTTCGACACCGCACCCCTCACAACACTCTCTTCCTCATCTCCTACTTCCTTTCAACTACTCACAGAGTACGTAAACAAAATTTTAGCCTCCTTCTTCTATTTGGGACAAGGAATGATGCAGAAAAAAGTGAAAGTGTGCACCAATTGTGCTCGCCAAACTTGACCACGCAGGAGGTGAGGAAGAGCTTCTCCTTGGTGGTCCATTGACGTGAGAAAGCTGCGACTCGCTCTGGAGGCACCGCTTTTGGCTTCATTGCCCTTACTGCCGTCTCACTGACTTGAAAAGTTGGTCAGTACGCTGCTAGGCTAAGGGCCGCTTCCCTTCCCTCCTCATTCAGGCAACGGAAATGCGCCAATTCGCATGTGTTCAGTTTTTCCATTTTTGTTCTATGTTTTTGAGCAATTAAATCTTTTATCCAGAACACCATTTTCATCAATGTTTTTTGAAAAATTGCCATGAAAATTTCAAACTTCAAACAATAAACAGATTGGCAGCATTAAAAAAGGCCAAGGCCGTCCTGTCTGGAGACCTAGTGTAGCAAAAGCTAGACAAATACGGGACAAATTCCACAGCGAAGGTAAGGAGAGCGCAAATGTGGAATGCGGCAAAAGCAAGAAAGAGGCTGGTGAAATAGGGGCGATTGAGCGGGCGGGGTTCGATGGGAGGTTTGTCGGGGCCGGGACTGAGGATGAAGTGGTCGAGACGGGCTGTTCGTTCTTCTGCAAACCGCTCTAGCAGCGGCGTGATGAAGTCCATGGACATCTCGATTTCCCGCAGAAATGCCTAATTGTTTTCCTCTTTTTCCCCACATCTCCAGTATAATATGCATTTGTCCAGAAGAATGGTTATATCTTGGCCAACTGAATTAGCAAACGTTGTTTGGTCTATCGAGTTTTGGACAAATGAATTTTAGGGTGCAAAATGTTCGAATAAAACGTATCAAATAGCTGATACCATTTTTAGACGATAACTAATAAAATTATTAAATGTTGTAATTTTTAAACTTTTTTTTTCAATTTTTTAGCAGAAAAATAAAAACATTGGTGCTGTTGCTGCGTGGTCCTTTGGGCATGACGATAAACATGGGACGGTGAGGAATGTCGGCATCCTCGAGGATGATGTGGGTATTTGGATTAACGTCGATGTCGAAATCGAAGATGGTGACGTATTTTGGATCGGAAGCAAGATAACTCTCCGTCTCTTTTGGAGATTTGGTTCGTTGCATCGGATTCACAGCAAAGGCCTCTTTTAGCTTACGCTGAACCTGTTAATCTCATCTTATTTCTTCCAAACAAATGGGCAAGATGGAAAAAAGAACTTCATTGACAGGATGTTGAAGGTGATTGAAGTAGCTGAAGTGGTGACTGTCGTGAGCTACGATTGTGTCTCCATCTAGAACATCTTCGGCGAGTGTCAGACTGCCCTCGAACTTCAGCTGTCTTCGCGGAATCATGCTTACTCGAAAGAGGCTGCAAATTCTGGTGGTGTTGCCTAAAAACGTGACAACCAGGATTGAACGGCTATATCTTTATCAATCAGAAGGGGCATCATAACCTAACCTGATCCTAGGGCGCGACAGCGCCCTAGTTATGAATGGGTGATCAAGTTTTTGGGACTTTCATGTCACGAGTTTGAGCTCCTCGGGTATTGGTTGAAACCTAGGACATATATATATCAATCAAAAGCTCTATTTAAGATCTCGATGAACAAAATCGTGAAATTTTGATTGTGGCCCTGGTATTTTAGAAATTTTGAAAAAACGTGCAAAAAAATGGCATAAAAAATGACATCTCCGAATTCGAAGTATTCCCATTTAAGAACAAAAGCGAAATTCAAAAATCTAAGAATTACGTGTTTGAGCTAATTGTTTCAGCTATCCAATGGTGTTATTTTTGGCATAAGTTTTTTGGAGGCATTTCTCAATCAATTCACGTTTGTGGAGCACATTTTGTTCGATTCTGTCCTCTACCCATTAAGTGATGTTTCAATGCAGTGAAACTGCGCAGTTTTACATGTTTGGCTGTTAAATAGGTTTACTATCTAAATTGATGCTCAGGCAGTCCTTCCTAGGACGTGACATCTCTCTAGGTTTTGAATGGGTAGCGATGGAATTCCTAGGGCGCAACAGCGCCCTAGTTATGAATGGGTGATAGTTTTTGGGTGGTTGCATGTCACAAGATTCAGTGCCTTAGATGTTGAATGAAACCATGGACATTTATAAACAATCGACTGTTTGAAGCCTTGTTCATGTGGCAAGTAAATATTAAATATCTCTTCCACATGGCCAAGATCTAGACAAGTCTAAAATGCTACAGCATGAGCCGTTTATGAATTGTCAATCATCAAAAAGAACTAGACTAGGTGTGACAAAATCGTGATGAATTTTGATTAATATTATAAACCATTTTGAGTTAAAATTTTAACAGGTTCATCTACAAAATCCACTGATCATTCATAAGCAGGCGGCAATTTTGGCACAAAGAGGACAAAATTAGTGAAAGATAACATAGAAAAAATAACCTGTGAAATAAGAAAATATGTTAAAATTTAAGTAAACATGCCTTTGAAATATGATAAACATTTTTTTTTAATTTTTAGGCATGATGAAATAATAAATTTACTAAATGAGGCGTAACAAGAAAACTCAGCAAAATTGAAATTAAATCAAAAATAGAATGCTGGCAATATTCAACATGATCAATTTGCATTCGAATCTGAATCACGCTTTAATTTTGACATGAATTTTCAACATTTTATACTGTTCTATAAATAAGTAGGGTTCAAAAATATCTTTTAAGCAAAAACTGAAGACAAAACAAAAATGGAATAATCAGGGTGACGGGGTTCCTGCCATAAATTGCCGCCTGCTTATGAATGATCAGTGGGTTTTGTAGATGAACCTGTTAAAATTTTAACTCAAAATGGTTTATAATATTAATCAAAATTCATCACGATTTTGTCACACCTAGTCTAGTTCTTTTTGATGATTGACAATTCATAAACGGCTCATGCTGTAGCATTTTAGACTTGTAATTGTATCATTGTAAAAAAAACACTAAAATAAAGAATGACAGAAGCTGGTAGGAATGACTGGACAGCATAAATGTTGCTCTTAATGCATAGAGAAATGTTTCGCATCTGAAAGCACCCCTCCTCTGAAATAAGAGGCTAGTCAATGCAGTATTCTTCAAACATACATTTAGACATAGGCAGAACTTTCCAGCTTTCATTTGATTTCTCAATGATTTGGATCGCAAAACTTCGTGCATGGAAAATATTACAGACTTTCTTAAAATTTTAACTCATAATTTCTTAAAAACTTCAAATTCGCAAATTGCATATTTTCCATATTACTTTTGCTATTTGGCACCGTGACCAAGCAAAAATAATCAATTTCAGTTTTGAATTTTAAGTTTTCACTCTATTATCAAACAATTGCGCTAATTGATAATAATTAAGACGCAGAATCTGATAGACTCGAGATAGGCTCTATGAGGGGTATTCCACTTTTGAAAAATGAAGGTTCTCCGATTCCAATAAGGTTGTGCCACCATCCAACGCAATTTAGTTCTCATCTCTGTGCCACCAGTCATTTCCCGAAAAATGGTTTTGTTGACCTGAAATTAGCACTTTTGTAACATGCACTTTTTTGGACCTTTGGAACCTTCAATTTCAGTTTTTTGAAAAATTTGTTTAAGAAATTTCAGATAATTGTGGACTATTATATATCAATCGAAAGGTAATTTGGAGCTAAAAAAGATGGTGTACATTAATTTTTGCAGAAATTGTTCTGAAAAGCGTAATTTTGAAAAATCAAAAATTTAGGTTTTTCAATTTCGGCACAAAAAAACTTATAGCTCAAATTTGAGTGGTTCTGCCAAGGGGTGGACCATAACGACGTTAAAATTCAGATTCTTGTGGTCATTTTGATATATAACACGTTGGGTTTCGGTTTGTAATCATCAGGAATTTTTTTGATTGAAAATTTGCAGTCAACATTTCGCCCTATGTTAAAGCATAGGCAAAATTTCCGGAAAAATTTTTTTGTCTCAGATTTCCATTTTTACTGCCTAAATATATTCTTTAGGATCCAATACACCCCACTGCCACATTGGTTTTCTTTGTTTTCGTTTAAAATTAGAGAATCCTGAATTGACTATTTCCTATGCTTAAGCATAGGACTTCCCAGGCTTAAAAACATATTTCTCTGTAGCAGCTGAACGGCCGAGAATCGCACACAAGACTTGCGTTTTTTTATTGACAACTCATGTATGCTGGTTCTAAATCTATGCCATTTTTTAAAATTCGTTGAGAAACCACAGACTTACCCTTTTAAATGATGAATTTTCATGCATTCAAATAAGAGGGCGAAAGGGCAAGTCTGTGGTTTCTCAACCAATTTCATAAATAAGCACAGATTTGGAATTGTTATATATAAATTGTAAATAAAAAAACTCAAGTCTTGTGTGCGATTCTCGGCCGTTCAGCTGCTACAGAGAAATATGTTTTTAAGCCTGGGAAGTCCTATGCTTAAGCATAGGAAATAGTCAATTCAGGATTCACTAATTTTAAACGAAAACAAAGAAAACCAATGTGGCAGTGGGGTGTATTGGATCCTAAAGAATATATTTAGGCAGTAAAAATGGAAATCTGAGACAAAAAATTTTTTCCGGAAATTTTGCCTATGCTTTAACATAGGGCGAAACGTTGACTGCAAATTTTCAATCAAAAAAATTCCTGATGATTACAAACCGAAACCCAACGTGTTATATATCAAAATGACCACAAGAATCTAAATTATAACGTGGTTATGGTCCACCCCTTGGCAGAACCACTCAAATTTGAGCTATCAGTTTTTTTGTGCCGAAATTGAAAAACCTAAATTTTTGATTTTTCAAAATTACGCTTTTCAGAACAATTTCTGCAAAAATTAATGTACACCATCTTTTTTAGCTCCAAATTACCTTTCGATTGATATATAATAGTCCACAATTATCTGAAATTTCTTAAACGAATTTTTCAAAAAACTGAAATTGAAGGTTCCAAAGCTCCAAAAAAGTGCATGTTACAAAAGTGCTCATTTCAAGTCAACAAAACCATTTTCCGGGAAATGACTGGTAGCACAGAGATGAGAACTAAATTGCCTTGGATGGTGGCACAACATCATTGGAATCGGAGAACCTTCATTTTTCAAAAGTGGAATCCCACATTTTGAGCCTATCGAATTCCGCCTCTTAAGCGTCAAATGACCTGTAGTATTGGAGTGTGAAGAAATAGGTAGCAAGGAGCCAAGCCATGGCGACTGGGGAGTTGGGCCGATAGAAGCTGTGCTGGTTCAGAAAGCCAGTAATAAAGTAGAAAAACTGCGTGCCGAAATCCCGAACGCCCAGCTTCTTCCATCTGCAGCAGAAAGCGGAATGGAGATGGCTGAGCTTTGGATGGAAATGAAAAGGAACTGAGTGAGGAGACAGGCTGAGGCCAAGGAGGCAAGCAGAATAGAAAGGGCAAAGTAGATATCAGGCAGGGCAATGTCGATGCCGGAGTGATAGTGACGTACGTGCACACGACTCATGGCAAAGTAGTACGGCTCATACTTCATCAACTGCCAAGGGCTTGCCTCCATTCATGGCTTCTTGGTTTGGGAAACTAAACGAAGCGCATACCTTGTGGAAGAAAAAGAGACGACCTCTATGAGGGGTGTAGGCAAACAGTTCTCCAGCAACATCGATCAGATTTCGCTCATAGGCGTCGCTATAGGCTTCTACGCGAGACAACGAGCGTTCCAGGGGCACTATCTCAATGCCCTAGCCTCTTGTGTCCCTGTGAGAAGAAGCTTGGCGGAAACCTTGAGTACAAAAAGGTCTTTGACGGCAAACTGGAGAAGGTGGAACAGGAATGCGGAAATGCCAGCTCTGTGGAAATTGATGCAATTTCGATGCAAGAGGTTGAAGAAGTCCGGTGCCCGAAGGACGCAGTCGCCTAGCGTGCCCTTGTTCGCGTACACTCCCACCCGAATCGGCTCCAGGGCATCGATCTGGCTTTGATTATAGTGGCGCCCGTAAAATAACGGCATTTTCAGCCCACCTTTTTGTTCAAAAATTGTTTTTCTACTTTCTCTGACTCTGAAGCAACAAGAAGAAATTGAATTGTGTTTGCACACAGCAAACGATATGCCTGAGAATTTAGGCTTTCTTTTCTCCGCCTATGTCTTCAAGGGTTCTATTAAGCCGACGAGAAAAAAAGGCAAAGGGACTGGGTCCTCAGGCCTCAGGGCCATTGTTCTCGGTTGTCAGTGCTGATTCATGGCACTAGAAGACTAGCCGGTATGCAAGGGGCGAGGAAGATGAGGGAGGGGCGTCCTAAGCGGCTTTCGCGGAGTGGGACTTTCTGGACTGCGTGTGCTTGGAAAAGGGGAGGAGAGGACCAGTCCAGCTGGCTCCACACACAGCCTAGCATTCATCGACCATTGGCAGAAGGGGAATCGAAATAAACATCTCCCGCGCCAACCACTGCCAGCCACCAAGCGCTGCCCCGGTAAACACACAAGCAGGGGGCATCATTGACGCATGCTGGGCCCTGCCTAGTGCTGCCATGGATTCCTTCCTGCTCCATTTACTCCTCCTGGCATCATGGCCTCGGATGGCTGACGGCTCTGCCATTTCTCGTTCTCATACCATTTTGTCGGAGAATAGGTGAAGAGAAAAATGAATGCAGAGAGCAGTGTGCGGAGGGTGATTCTCGGCCCGCAGAATGACGGCTTCCGCAGCAGTGTCTACAGTCCCTACATCGAGGAGTTGGCGCAGCGCCTTACTGAAGGTTCGCTACAATTTTTTCTTTCATAAACACTTCTTGCTTGAGCAAATTTATTGATTGGTACAAAAATTGTGGCATAAAAATTTGCAGACGACGTGCTGCCATCACTGGACGAGCAGGCAGTAAGTGGATCTGTGGGCTCTTCGGTGAGAGTGGCTTGCATGAGCTTTTTCTGACGCGAAGAAGAAGAGAAAGAAATGGATTGAAATTGTGATGTTGGCAGGTACTGTTTCGAAGCGTATTCAAACCGGCGCGGCTGTGGCCGGGCGGAGTGGTTCCGTACATCGTGGAGCCGTCAGTGGGCAAGGATCCCGACCGCATGGGTATCCTCGACTATGCATTCCGCACCTTTCGCCAGTTTACCTGTTACTTCATTTGCTCAAGCAAGTCGTCTCTCATTGGAGCCATTGAAGGCATCAAATTCCGCCCCAGAGAGCCGACAGACAGCAACTACTTGCGCTTCGTTGACGGCGGGGACATGCGGTAGCTAGATTAAAGCCAAAGAAGTGTGGCACCGCAGCTGGAAACACCTTGCAATTGCAGATGCTTTTCATACGTGGGCATGATTGGCGGGGATCAGATACTTTCGCTGGGACGGGGCTGTGAGATCAAAACCGGCATTACACTGCATGAACTCAGTTCCATTCATCAAGTTTTCGGAATAAATGCGTTCAACTAATAGGACCAATTGAAAAGGTCATGCGCTTGGCTTGATTCATGAACACTCCCGTCCAGACCGCGACGATTTTCTAAGCGTTCAATATGAAAATATTAAACCAGGTAGATTTACGTGAGTGGAGTTTTTCTGTCAAATTGTTCAATTTTCAAGGAAAAGAAGGACAGTTCAAAAAGTTCTCCTACGACCTAGTAGATGTCCAGTCCCTGCCCTTTGACTATTCCTCCATCATGATGTATCGAGCGTATGCAGCCCTTTTTTACCTTTTCCTAAAACGTCTTTGCCATGCATGTTTCAGCTATGCCTTCTCCAAGAACGACAAACCGACGATAGTGACCAAGAATTTGGAGTAAGCTTTCTAAGAGGAGTTAATGGAAGAAGTGGAGGTTGGCTGACATTTTCAGGGCGCAGGAGGAGATCGGACAACGTCGCGGCTTCAGCGCCTGCGACCTGGCCAAGCTCAACCGGGCCTACAGCTGCCCGCCCATCCCTTCCAACCCCCTCTGTGCCGATGCTCCCCAAAACGCCAACACCACCACCACCAGCTCCCCTACTACCACAACCACCACATCTGCTCCTACAGTTTCTCCCTTCTCTTGGTCTGTCCCAGCCGAAAGATGAGGTACTTGGAGACAAAGAATGAGAAATGTGAAGACGAGGATGATAAGTTCTGTCGCAGTGCAAAGGAAGCTCCGCACCGCTGTGCCAAGTACCCGGGCGCCTTCATGATCCGCTGTCCCAAGACTTGCAACAACTGCAAGCGTTGGCTCTCATCTAGCGCCTTTTAACTCCCTGATCCAATTTGCTTCAATTCTGCTGGAAGATGTTGAAGGGCTCTGCGAGGATGCGGATCCGAAGCGATGCGAGAGGTTGTACAAAGCCTACTGCGATGTGCACATGTTTGTGCAGTACAAGTGCCCCAGAACCTGCGGGCTTTGCGAGAAAAGCTGACACCATTTTTTATTCCCCATATATCGCTTAATTTATTCAACGGCTGTGCTTTCCTTTCTTTTTCTTGGTACATAATTATAAATTGTAAACTTTTTGTTGTATCAAAATAAAACTATCGTGATGGATCAAATTTAGACAAAATTTATTTTCAGCACACCCAATTCCTTCTTTCCTGGCCTCAAGCAAGCTTTTGTACATGATAGGAATTCCGCATCAAATCTAACGAAATTCATAAACGCACGTAAGAAGGACGGAAATGAAAGTGCAATGACTTGAACACCGGTTCACAGTTCGCTGTGTGACCATTGTGAAGAGAAAATGGGAGGGTCATCGTGATCACCAACCACTCGAGGCCATCCAAACTGAAACCTGCGATGAGTATGGACGCTGAAGATTCCACCCCCTTCATCCCCGTAAACTTTCTCCAAATCACTTTCACTTCTTTTCCGTTCGTTCCCCCAAACCTCTTTCACGGGTGCCAGAAAACTTGTTGGGGACAGGCAAGGACGCCAGGTTTTTGGGGCCGTGGATTCCCAGGTGATCAATCTCAGGCAGTCGACCAGTCCGCTATGACCAAACTATATTTGTAGAGTTAAATAATGTTAGTTTTAGGCGCATGTGCAGGCGATAAAAAACCTGGCGTGAAAGTGAATTTTCCCCGACCTCCCTAAAATGCAGACGCTTCTCTGTCTTCTGCCTGCCTTCATCCTGCCCTCTGCTATTCATGCTGGTCAAATGTTCCCTCAATATCGCTTAATTATCTACTTATGCGAAAAATGCCGCTCTATAAGATACAAGGTGAATAGCATTGCAGTAGTATGCGAGCGGACAGACCAGCGAGCCTTCATAAAGACAGTCAACGCTCGCTCCACCTCCTCCCTCAGCGAACTGCGTCGACGTTCTCTGCCTCTCTCTCTCTGCTCATTCAAGGGGCAAGGAATGACAGAGGCGGCCTTGCTGCAGAGACATCCAGGAGCGCTTGCCAGGAGGCATGCATGCGGGACGAAGACTGCTCCAGCTTCGTGCACTGGCGCCTGCTGGAGGAGTGCGAACTGCGCGGCGGCGTCGATCCCGAAGGCGTCGGTCTGGCTGCCCAGAGCAATGTGGACCACTATCAGAAGACCTGCATAAAGGGTTCCTCAGATTCTCACCCTTCAGTGATCTGCAATTGCCCTCAACTGCTGCAGCTGCGACTGGGGTCTGTCTGAATGGCTTCGCCCGTTATCACCAGAAGGCCCTTATTGGATTCGCGGATGCTGAACTGAAGCCTGTCGGCTTGGACCAGGTGAGGAGGAGTGGAGAAAGATTGAAGGTTGAAATTGGAACTGGATGCAGTGCCTGGCTGCTTGTCTGGACTCCGTGAGCTGTCTCAGCGTTCAGTTCTTCTACGAGACGGAGGAGTGCGTGCTGAACACGGAGAACATCGTTCCTTCTTCTCTCATCATGGAGTGAGTTGATGTTGGATGGAGCTTGCAGGCCAGACGACAGGATATGCTGGTGGATCTGACCGAGGATCGCTCTGATTACTTCGAGCCGCAGTGCAATGGGCGTTAGGCCACCCTTGCACTCCACAAACACGGACTTGAGAAGTAGCGTGCAAAGGCTGGACAACGTGGACTGAGTGGACGGAATGCATCGGCGACTACCAGATTCGCAGACGAAACTGCCCCATCGATGGAGCCTGCGCAGGGGCAGCTACTGAAGTTCTCACTCCCTTCATTCCTCCACTTCCTCTCCTAAATCTTGCCGTATGCTCAGCTCCGAGCCAATCATTGTGTTTCCAGGTTCAAGACTGCGATCCATATCGAACAGCCCTAAAGGCAGCTTCTGTACCAGAGCCCGCTCCTGAGTGCGACCTATTAGACTGATTTGTAGTTGAAGTAGCGATGAATGGTGAAAGTGAAAACAGGCCAAAAGTAGAGCCGGAACCTCGAGCAGAACCTCTTCCTCCTCGCTTTCCCTTCCATCAGCCTCCTCCACCGCCTCCACCCGTCACATATCCACCTCCTGCCTACCCCTCACCCGCTTACCAGCACCACCCGCCCATGCCCTATGCTCCCAAGATTCCAGTTTACTCTTTCACTCTTTCTCCATCATTCTATTCATTCATATGAATGAATGAATCAATGCAGGTTCCAGAGCCACAGCATTCGTATCCCAGGCCAGCTTTTCAGGCACCTCCTCCTCCACCACCTCCACCACCTCCACCTCAGCCCTCTTACCACTCATACGCAGCCCCGCCACCAGCTCCCTCCTCTTGGGGCTTCATACCCGCCCCTCCCGCCACGCCTCCACGACCCCCACCCCCACCACGACCCAGACACAACCACGTCCCCTACTTCACCAACGACGCACCTCCACGTTCTGCTTCCCACATCCGCCGGAAATACGAGCCGCCGGAAGTAATGTGGCAGCAGCGCCGAGAGCTTGAGCCCAGGAACTTCTATCCAGCCCAGCCTCAGGCTACACCAGCTCATGAGGCACACTGGAGTGGGACACCAAAGCGAGAGTCGGAAGCTAGCTCTTCACGCAATCCCTGCGCCAGCTATCAGGCTCAAGGACATGCTACCTATGGCGACTGCTTGAGGTCTAGTCTCCCATACCATTTTTGGACCAGTGAAGAAAAAATGTGACTGCAGAAATGTGGAGTACCAGCGTCTCATCCGCTTGCTAAAGCAAGCCAGGGCACGGGTGAAGAAAGTTCAGAAATGACGAGCCATTTCTTTTTCTCCACTCACTGGCTGGGGCTCAAAAACTTCACCATTCCTTCTACGCCGAATTGTTGTTTTGTATTCTGCGATCTCGTCTAACAGTGTTTGCAGTGTTCTGGTCATTTTCTGCTTTGTTGTGTCAGCGTTGCTTAGGCCAATGCCGAGGAGATGCGTGTGAGAATGCAGCAGAGATTTAATTCGTGCTGGCGAATGAGCAGAGATGGCAGTGTTTGAGGAGAGACGGCATAGGAAGGAGCACTAATATGACTAGATAAAGCACCGCTATAAGCTTGTTCGCGGATCTGAGGTTTCTAATCTAAGCTAGGTCCATTGTCTAATGCTAACCCGTCGTCTAACACTACGTTTGCTAGTCTAGTCTAAGGGATAGGAAAGGCTGCAGAAAAAGAAACAGAGAAAGGATCGATGGACGGGCTGATGGAAGGAAAGAGGAGAAGTTGCTAAGAAAAGAGCTAAGGGAAGGGGCGCTTATTTCTTCCACCAGCCGAGAGAGGGGGCAAGGCCGAGGGATCCGTAGCCGAGGCCGAGGGAGGCGTAGCCGAGGTCCATGCTGCCGGCAATGCCGTAGCCGAGTCCACCTAGGCCGTAGCCGGTGGCGATGGGGGCAGCCAGGGCGGGGGCCGCGATGCTGGCGGCGATGGGGGCGGCAGCGATCATCGGGGCGGCAATGGGAGCAGCGATGGAGGCCATGGGGGCAGCAGCAATCATGGGCGCGGCCATGCCTGAAGGTGAAAGAGTTTGAGAGGTTGTAAGGAGAGGGGGAAGCAAGGAATGGAACTGGCAGCAGCAGCAGTGGCAGCGTTGGAGGCGATGATGCCGGTGTTGGCGGCGGCGGCGGAGGCGGCGCCGCCGATGTTGATGGCGTTGATGGCGGCGGCGGTGTTGGCAGCGGAGGCGGCGTTGGCTGCGCCGGCGGCGATGCTGGCGGCCGCGGCGTTGGCGGCTCCGATGGCCGGGGCCGCGATGGCGCCGATGGGGGCGATGGCTGGAGGCGCCGCTAGGCCAATCGGCAGGCTGGCCAAGCTCATGGACGAAGCCAGGCTGAGGGCAGGGGCGGACAGGCTGTAAGCAGGGGCGGCCAGGGAGAGAGCAGGAGCGGGGAGGGAGAGGGCGGGGGCGGCGATGGCGGGGGCGGCGGCGAGGCCGTAGCCGAGGCCGGAGTAGCAGTCGAGGCCGGCGTAGCCGAGGCCGTAGCCCATGCCGAGGCTGAGCGGGGCCAGGAGACTGGCCTGGCAGAGGCCGAAAGCGAGGAGGATCGCGGCTGCCTTCATCATTCTTCTGCTTTCTCCTGCTGGGATCTCGGACGCTGGACCTCGAAGACTGCTGAAGCTGGCTGCGTCCGATCCACTTTTAAAGCAGCACTAGAGGCGTGGCTTTGCAGTGATGAGAGTTGTTTTAGGGGTGGTCGGTGGTCATTGGGGGAAATGAGGTTACTTACATCAGACGCGACAGGCAGGCGCAAGCGCAGCAGAGCGATGGGAGTGCTGAGAAAGTGGAGCAGGAGGAGGAGCCAGAGCCTTGCATCATTTCCTTCTACGCCACTTGCATCATCTAGGCTCGCCTTTCGAAGAAAAATACATCTAGGTCAGCTGCAATTTTTTCTTTTACGTTTACACTTCTTCTGTAGTTTCTGTAATTTCTTCATTTATGTTTAGCTCAATGCTTGTCCTTCATACGCCTACGATGCTTATATGCAGGCAGGCATTGGCCTCATCGCTATTGCTTTTTTGCAGTAATGCAACAGAATAAATAAATCCGTCCACCATTTATCAATTTGGCTTCGCATCAGAAGATTAGCCAGAAAAGGCCGGAACCCGAAGAAATGATAGCAAGGCAGCTGGGAATGTGAGATGTGAAGGTGAGGAGCTAGTTCATGAGGTAGCCGGGTAGCTTCATGCGCATGAAGACGCGGCAGGCAGTGAAGGCGACGGCGACGGCGACGAAGCCGAAGCCGAGCATCATGGTCCGGTTGAGCTTGGGCAGGAGCGGCGCGTTGGCCAGGTCCAGGATGATGAAGCCCAGACCGCCCAGCGTGAACATGAACGAAGCCGCCAGACCTTCCATTATGTACTGCCCGTTCACTCTGCAACATTCAATATACTAATCAATCCTTTGTTTTGATTCTTTTCAATTCTTCCCTACCTAGTTTGGATATTTGAGTCAATTTTGATCTTGTACCGAAAATGAAATGCGAGTGGATTAGGACGTGAAGCATGGGCGAGGTGGGAGGGAGGAACCGATAGGGCATGAAAGCAACAGGCCGCGAGTTTCCGCGCTCGTCGGTGGTAGAGCCGACGGAGGGCGGCTCCACGATGACGTCGTAGATGATGCCGCCGGTGACGAGGAAGTAGGTGCCCAGCACCACACCGAACAGCAGCATCGGCCCCGGCAAGGCCAGCCAGCTTGGCTTGCGCACGCGCAGGTGAGGCGGCTCTATCAGACTGAAGTACACCGCCTCCACCAGCCCATCCATTTTCGATGTCTGCTTTTCACTCTCCTCTTTTTGCCTTTTCCGAATAGAATGGCGTGTACTTTCAATGACAAGGATATGTGAACCGAGTTGGTGGTGGTGAGAAAGAGAGCAGAGAGGGATTCAGTAACGGTTTATTGGAGCCACGCAAGGCAACAGAGGAAGAAGAGAATGCGACAAGTGTCAACAAGGTGATGAGGCAGGGGGGAGTCTAGAAGGGCTTGCCGCGGCCGAAGCCCCCGCGGAAGTCGGGGGCGGCGGCGCCGACGCCGGCCTCGCCCACCTTGTCCACGCCGCCCTCCACCTTCCGGTACGCCGCCCGGTCCGTGTCCTCCCCGCGTGGTCCCATCGCTGCAACACTCATCCCTCTGCTTACTCACCCTAACTTTATCGGCAGAGTTCTCAAACTGAGATTCAATCGTGTCAGCTTTGAGATTGATTGGTGATGGATATCGGTTTGAAGATATTGGTGATTGAGGAGGTAGAAAGGGAACCGCGGGGTGCACCGGCGGTGCGAACGTCGGTCTGGCGGGTCTGACGACGGAGGGTGGCGGGTACGATCTCGGCTGGGAGGTTGAGGTACTCGCGGAGGAACTCGATGCCCTCGTTGGTGAGGTACCAGTAGTAGTGGCGCCAGGCGAACTGCTCCTTCACCAGCCCCTTGGAGGCCAGGCTCTGGCAGGCCTTGATCACGTGAAGGTTCGGCACTCCCGTCAGCTCCGGGTGGGACTTCAGGTTGTAGTCCTTCTTCGCCACGCACACGCCCTCCTTAACCCCATTGATTATTGCTTCATTTTTAGTTCTAGGATAGGCAATTTTGAATTTTTAGGGCTTTAAGGCTAGGAACTTTTGAAAAAAGATATTCATTGAGCAAATATATGCTAAACGTAATTCACAGCTTGTTGACGATAAATGGACGTACAGATACATTTTAGCTATTAGGTCTTTATTGTTTCAAAATTCAGCCGAAATTCAGCTTAGGCGATGGGGAATAAGTTCTGAGATTATGATTCCACGCAGGTGGTAAATGGAACCTTGAAGAGGTACTCGTAGATTTTGGATCGATTCTTTTTCGGCATCAACATCTTGGCGACTTGTCTTGAACCTTCAGCTCACCTCCCTTTTTGCTAATTTTGCAGCTAAAAATGCTTATCCTCTTTTTTCTACCTAATACTCATCCTATTTCTTAGCCTTGTAAAGGAGGTTCAGTACGCATGCAGCACACGTAGATTGCAAGAGCCGAGAAGAACTACCGTATACCCTGACCATCTCACGCAATTCTGCGTATGCATATAATGATTAAGCAGCAATCAAATCACAGTGAAGGAAAGTCATTTCATTATTTTTTCTCGGGCATTCTCGAACAATCGCAAGCATTAACGAAAAAGAAATGATCAAATGGAAGCTGCAGCATATTTGCGCGTGAAGTAGTCATATAATCTTCTAAAGTGGGATCAAAGCGAGGGAATTCCTGACTATCAATAATGCAGTACAAGCAAGTGTACTGCGCACTGGCATTCCAGGAGAGTATCTTATAGATTCAGCGAAGCCTTCTCAACTAGTACTCAATAAATCGGACTCAGCCATGAATCTAGAACTGCTGGGTTAACTGAGCTAGATATTGGAACTAAAATGAGACAATGAAGGATTGTAGAGTCGTTCGGGCAGAATTTCCCGGAAGAGTCGGACGGGTTTCTGGACTGCTCGAGCATGGCACTGACCTGTGCCTTCAATCGCTGGGGCTCACTGCTTGCAGTGGGCGCCAATGACGGCCGCGTTCTCATCTTCGACTTCATCACTAGAGGCGTCGCCAAAATCATCGCTGCCCACGTCCTACCCGTTTGCTCTATCAGGTTTCCAAGCCGCTTTCTTTTGATCTTTGAGCACAAATTAGTGTCAAAAACTTTGTTTAGTTATACGACTTAGTTTTCCGCTAGGTTATCCGACTTTCTAGCTAGTATTTCTTAAAGCAAAGCAAACTCTGTTATTTATGCAGCAATCATTAATTTTGCGAAATTTCGGGGTGTTTCAGAATTTGAGTGTTCGCAATGTCATTCGGTATCAGTTGACTATAAGATGACGATTTTGCCAGAGTCAGTACTTTGGAAGATAAATTTTCACTCTTAACTTTACTTGTTCAATGGCGGCAAAAGAGTGAAATTGCTGCAGCTGGAGCAGAAGCGGGCGTAAGCTGCTGACGGCGTCGGCGGACAACACTGTGGGCTTGTGGGACGTGCTTTCTGGAGAGTGCGAGCGGCGCTTCCGCTTCCCCTCCCCCGTCCTCAAAGTCCACTTCCACCCCAGGGACTCCCGCCGCTTCATCGTCTGCCCCGTTCGCATGCCCACCGTCCTTGTCAACGCCAACGAAGGCACCCACGTCAACGTACCCTACGACGAGGACATGGGTCACTGCCTTTCTCTCCTATTCCACCCTCCCTTCCAATCCTGATGGTTGAGGCATGGACAGCGGGATTGTGGCGACCTTTGAGCGGAAAGGACACTACATTCTGACCGGGAACGGGAAGGGAAAAGTGAGCGTGGTGAATTCGGAGGACCTCACGCTAGCCGCCTCCTTCCGCCTCTCCTCCTCCCACCCAATCAAAAGCATCGAGGCTGCCAAGAAGGGCGAGTAAGAATCCTCAGCTAGCTAAACTATGCCTGCCTAAGCCTGTTGCATTGAGTTTCTTCGTGACCAACTCAGCGGACCGGATCATCCGAGTGTACGATCTTCGGGAGATTCTGCTGCGTCCCAAGGCCTCACACCAAGAGCCCATCCAGAAGCTCCAGGACCTTGTGAACAAGACTGCCTGGAAAACCTGCTGCCTCTCCGGAGATGGGGAGTATGTCTGTGGCGGTCCCTTTCCCACCATTTCATTCTCTGTCTCCTTATCCAATTCGTTTCGCTTTTTCAGGAAGCTCCAAAACTCACTCGCTCTACATTTGGGAGAAGAAGTCTGGGAGTCTGGTGAAAATACTGAACGGAACGAAGGGCGAGATCCTGGTGGACCTGCAGTGGCATCCAGCACGTCCACTCATCTGTTCCGTTTCCAACGGCGTCGTTTCCATCTGGTGCCCCACTTTCCCCCTTCAAAGGGACTCAAAAGATACTGTCTAAGTGTTCAGGTCACAATCGCACGTGGAGAACTGGTCAGCATTCGCGCCCGACTTCAAGGAGCTGGACGAAAATGTGGAGTACGAGGAGCGGGAGTCTGAATTCGACCTAGAGGACGAGGATCGCTCTGTGGACCTCAATCACGGTCAATCCCCCCTCAATTCCCCCTTCCCTCACTCCCATCAGCCACAAACAGTTTTTGAGACAAGAAAGAAGAGGAGGAGGATGAGCTGGACGTCGTCACCATCCAGAACCCCTCCAACGACTCCGACTCTGAGCCAGAAACACCCACCGCTTCCTCGCCTCTAAGTCTCGCCTGCTCTGTTCTTGCCTGAGCGAGGGAATGAGAAGACGCCATTTGAGAATCTCGTCGACGCCGCAGCGAGCGCCCAGCCAGCAAGGCTCGGGAGGAGGCGGAGGAGGAGCCTCTCTGGTTCCTCCCCGTCTCCCCGGAGGTGGAGAACCCCGAGGAGTCCCCCCTACCCACCGCCGCCGGGGCCCTGGAGCCGGAGAGCGGGCGCTCCTCTGCTGCTGATGCTCCACCACCTTCACCCCCCACCTTCCACATCAGCCTTGCCAATGCACCCTGCGATGGTACGCACTCCCTCTTATGGTAGCAGCTGAGTGGGTAGAGAAGGTGGCAATGTCAGAGGTGCACCCGCTCATGAGCGGGCCTGGCAGGAAGCGCTCTTCGGCCAATCTACTCGCCACGGCCGCTCGCAGCAACAAGAAAGCCAAATAGATGATCATCGGTTTTGCATTTCGCGACTGCTATTTCGTTTACTGTGCATTTTCTGTTTCGCGTTGTTGTCTCGAAATTGGGAGCAGGAAAGGAGTTGAAGAGAAAAGACGCAAAGCAAGAGCATGCAAGATGAGGCAGCTAAATTTAGCTGGTTTTTTGTGTCTACTCCACTTTCAAATGCTGCCCAAATCCCAGGGACGCGGGAGGCAAAGAAAAAACGGAAGGCGGGGGCAAAGGCAAAAAAGATCTGAAGGTGGCCGAGGGTGGGGAGCTGGCGGATCGCTGATTGGCCAGTCCACCATCCAGCAGCCAATAGGCAGCCAGGAAGCGCCAACTTTGAATGCTGCCAACCGAGAGGGGCTGTGTGCGGGGGGGGGGGGGGGCAGGTGGGGGGAAAAGAGGGGGCTGTGAAAAGTGGCTGCCTACAAAATGGGTGATGTGGGGGCACTGGGGGGGAGGAGAAGGGGGCTGGCCTTTGGAGCGGGGCAAAGGGGGTGTGTGGAGGAGGGGTGAAATTTGAAAATCTCAAGGCCCCGTCAGCTCCCGCCCAGTGGAGGAAGGAGAGCAGTGTGTGTGGGGCAGCAGCCTCGATCCGTCGACAGCCCCATGGTCATTCGAACAGAAGCTGATAGAAGCCTGGAATACCATTCGTTTGTCGGCTGATCGATTCTGCCATCAAACCCAGCCGCCGCCGTGTTTGGAAGCAAAGTCTGCCGCACTGGTAAGAAAGATGCAGAGGTCAGCTTTTGCGCGAAGCTTTTGTTTGTGCAAAGTAGGCTGCGGCGTTTGCTGGGTAGCTGAGTTTCGGCTGATGACTCAGTGGTCAGCTGTGGGTTTACCGCCTCTTTGTCCAGTTACCATGAGTCATCAGCTGAGAATCCGCCCTAATAATTCAGCATCTCTCTATCACGTCTTCTATTCCACAAAGGATGCTTGAAATGATTGATGAGGCAGCTCTTCCACTCTTTGCCTCAGCTGTAAGCCCAAACCTGGAATGAAAGGGGAATGATAGAAGGAGGGAGAATGGAAGGAAGGGTGTGTGACTCTGAGGGAGGAGTCGGAAGCGGCGGAGAAGATGTGCTGGGAGGAGGCGGCCAGGGCGTTGATTGGCGCCGAGTGCCGCTTCATCTCTGCCACACAGCCGCCGCCCAGCATTCGCGCATCCCACACCTTCCAACTTCTCCCATCTTATTTCACTCATTCCCAATCTGGTTCAAATTCATTCCTCTAGCATTGCAATTAGTTTGTTAGCCTTCAAAACGATTGATTTATTTTCCACCATGATTTTTTATCGCTATAAATTGTTTGACTCTGTGAAGTGTCGTTCCTTTGCGATAAATCTATAGCATAGCCTTGAAAGACATGCCTTGAGACAGCAGTCCTGACCAGCACTGGCAAAGTGCCGCTGGTTCCCGGGCAGGGCAGACAGCGCCGAAGCCGTTCCCTCGTGGGCTCTCAGCGAACTCACCAACTCCAGGCTATCCGCGCTTCTCAGCTGCAACAAGCACCACTTTCATCCAATGATTTCATTGTGTCGCTTTTTCGGCACTGCAGACCATACAAATTGGAAGCCATGGGTTGAGTTGCAAGTAAGACGATGAGTGTCCGAAAAGTAGAAAGCTTGGTGCATGTCAGCTAACCTCAATATCGCCGTTGGATGTGGCACAGGCCAGAAGACTGTCCAGCATTAGGATGGCATAGAGACTCCCGCTTGCCAAATTCTCCGATTTCACCAGCTTCCGCCTTTCCCTGTCCCAGATCTGCAAAGAACTGCTTTCTTGATTTGAAACTGAAAAGGTGGAGAGTGATTGGACGGCAAGCTGGCGTTGGCAGGCAGAGTAGAGGCCTTTCTCAGGACTCAGGCAGAGACTTCGGATCCAATGCTCCGGCAGGACAGCAGACTCCATCTCCTGCTCATCCAGAGCAAGCCTCTAGAAGTCAATTGGATGCAAAGAAGGCTGACCCCGATCAGCGTCAGCCCCGCTTTGAGGCGCCAAACTCGCAGACTGCCCTGGGAGCCAGTGTAGAGCTGCCCTCCATCCTCCGACAGGACCATGGAGCAAAGGGGCTTCTCGTGCGCCTTCACGGATTCTCCTACTTGCTCCACAGCAACGCCAGACTCCTCCTCCTCCTGCCAGCTCCTCTTTTGCATCCCCACCCAAGTGCTCTAGATCGGAAGTGTACGGATGAATTGGATGGGGGCGGGTTGGTGAGCTGCCATTGGGCAAGACAGCCGTCAGCAGAGCCGGAGAAGAGGCGACTCTGATCCGATCTCGATTCTGCTGCCAGGGAGAGGACCTGAAGAGAGGAGTAGAAAGGGTGAAGGGATGAAGAGGGAGGAGGAGACGGTGTCTTCGTGAGCGTCGATGGTGTGAATGCAGAGGAAATCGTGCCACACTTTCACACTGCAGTCCGATGAGCCACTGAACAGAAAGCCCGATGTTTCAACCGCTGACCAGACTGGGCCCTGCAATTTTGTAGACAATGTGATTATATGTCCCATGGTAAACTGACGAAATGTCAAGCCATAGAGAACGTCAAGCCCTTAACCTCATGGCCAACAAAAGTGCCGAGACATTGAAGATTGGCTTGGGCAGCAGGCTCCATTCTTCTTCCCGCCCTCAGCGAATCACGGTGCACTTCTCTCTTACATAAATAACCGTTTTTCAGGCACAAACTTATTGGATGTTCTATAAATAGTAAATGAAATAACCGCTAGCTCGTCCAGGTCCCGGCGTACATCCAGGACATCCAGATCTCCCCGCGCCTGTGCTTCGCTCAGATTGCCTGCATGGCTCGCCTCTCATCACAATTCCACAGATCTGGACTGAGTAACTGAGTTCGGCCTCAAGGTTGTGCACGCGGTTGGAGAGGTCGGCGACCTGGGACTGGAGGCTCTGGATTTGGAGGTCCTTGGCCGCCAGTCGAGAGCTCTGCTCCACCAGTTCCACCGCCATTGCTTCACAGTTCGTCACTTTCGATTCTTCTCAAATCATTTCTATCTTTTTCCTCTTTCTTTAAAATTTTACTTCAAAATTCTAGTCAAATTGTTGCTCTGTCTGTTCGTTCTAAAAGGGGCAACCTAGGGCAGCAGTAGGAGCGGTTATTGTTTCATGAGCACGTTGGATGTGAAGTGGTAGACAGCGTCGTTGCATCCAGCCGCAGGCCTCACTCAACGGGCACTGCACTCGCCCGAACTCACAAATGCTCTCGTGCTCCCTGTCATCAGGGCCCAAACTCAGTGAAAGGTTGTGGTGATATGAGAGGCGACTGGAGGTCTTTGAGGGGCATGCTGGCTGTGCAGGCGCTGAGAGCAGGAGGGCGGCTGGAGAAGCGACAGCGGACGAGCAGTTCCCCCAGTTGGTCCTCCACCGTCCGGTTCGCCACCACCCCCTGCAGCTGGCTCCCGTCCAGCGGACAGCTCCCGCCGTCCACGCAACTGCGGCAGAAGGTGTGCTGCAAAAGCATCTTCTTTCAAACTAGACAAAAAGGAGAGAAACCGATGAGGGCATCAAGGTATCTGTTTGGAAATTAATTGAGAAAAAGTATAACAATATATCAAGTTCAAATCAATTTGCAGAAGGCTGGCTACAAATTTAGAGATATGCATCAATTATGGGAATTATTTTTTACTTCTAGTTTTGAAAAATTTGAAGAATACATTGAAAAATAACTCCGCAGGCCGATATGAAAGGATGAAGCAGTGGGCGTTGGCAAGCAGGACAGAGGAGATTTTTCGAAGGCTCTTCCACAAATTCTGGTCTTTCATCTTCCATGTTCTTCTCAATTTTAAATGCAAGAAGTCTTACTGCGCAAAAAGGATTCAGAAGCAACTGCAAAAACAATCGCATTTGCCAGGGGAAAGCCTGAAAGTGAAAGCGATGGGCGTGCCGGATGCAGTGTAACTCTTTCATAGGCGCAGTGCGCACATTTGGCACACACCTACCTAACCTTCTTTCCATTCACCACTTTTCGTACACACTTCACTGTCCTCTGTACTGGTGGAGGCGCAAATTTCATCCAGCTTGAATTCTTTCTTCACCCCAAAATTGTCCTTTCTCCAAAAAGCAAAAGAGAATTAGAGCTAATGTCTGCCGCATAAGACCAGTAAAATATTGCAATTTTTCCAATCTGCGGTTTATTTTACTTGCAAATTTTACTTTCAACGTTTTGCGAAACTGCTCATGCACTTTACTTTTAACTTTGCTTCCAGGAAATGCTTTCATTTCGTGCACTTTGCTCTAATAGAACTAAACGTATCCGCATTCTTCGTTTTTACGCATGGGCCAGCAATGTATCTTTTGCAAAGGTGAAAGAGGTCTCACACACTTTCTATCCTTCTAAACACATTCATGACCTTGTATCTGTGCAAAGACTGCGCTTCTGCAGCATGTGAAAACGTTGCCCTTGCGTTTCATTATCCGCGCAAACAGCGATTTTAGAGTCAATTCGGTAAACGATGATCGGCTTTTGTCCAACCCAATTCCCAAACTCAAAATACCGAAAACCAAATCCAGTCAACCGGACTAATCGTACTTTTAGTCATACCAGTAGCCCCAGTCCTGAGCACACGTGGGTGGAAGACAGACTTGCGCGCAGTGTAGCAATAGCAGCAGGACGCCGCCATATGCAAGCCCCCGCTGGGCAGACGGAGTGTTTGCGCTTGCCCTTTCCCTGAGCCGCCTTGCCTTAGCCTCATTCACTCGCCCCAGCCACCACTCCCACTCCTCACTTCCACCTCTCTCCAGCCTCCTCCTCTGAGAAGCAATGGCGTTCGCCGGTGGACGGTCTGCCAAGTCCTTCTTGGACGACTCCCGCTACAAATCCTTCGACGACTTCGGCGGCGCCGGCCCCGTCACCAGAGCCCAGAACGGCGGCGGCATGGCCATGGCCAGCCCCATGATGGGTCAGCTTTTCCTGCCCCCCCCCTTTCTGCCAGGGCTCTTAGTGAAGAGGGTGCAGGAGGAGGAGGCGGTGGAGAGGTGGCGGCCATCCAGCGTCTGCAGCAGGAGATCGGCTACCTGAAGCAGGACTCCGAGCTCCTCAAGGGCGCCGTCCAGGCACTGGAGGGCGATCGAGATGGACTTCGCCAGGGCATCCGCAAACTCAAGGCAAGATCCCCTTCTTCTGCTTCCTAGTTTTCTTTAAGAATCAAGGAGCTGTGAACAGGTGGAGAACAGCCGGATGAAGGCCAAGCTCCGCAAGGTGGCTCAGGCGGCCGGCGTGAACGAAGGGATGGAGGTGGACGACTTCGACGACGTGGACTTCGACTCCCTCAAGGAGTTCATCCTCGTTGGCGGTATACACACTGCCCTTTCCCAGTCTTCTATTTTCTAAGCCTAGCTCATACCAGCTGCCTGAAAGCGGCCTTTGATGGGCGCTTTACATAGCATATGTTGGCAGCTCTCTTTTGAACTTTCGGCCATATAAAAGAGAACAGGGCGATCAAAGCTCTGAAAGGAAAATTTGATCTCAAATTTGGCTCCCATTTTTACCTGCAACCATTGCCTGGAAAGGCAACCAGTAATTGAGCCTCAATTCCACGACAGATGAAGCATTAAAGACCTGCGGGCCCTTAGCGGAGTCCGATAAAGCATGTGGACTCTTGGTGGTAATTCAGGGCCGCAGGATCCCCTCTCGCTTCGCTTTGAAGCCGATATCAAGGACTCCGCCGGCCTAGAGCACAAATCCGCCGAGCGATACCTATGGCTAGCATTTCTTCCCTCTTCCCTTTCCATCTCTTCCTCTCTTTTTCCTCTGCCTCATGAAAGAAGCATAAAATGAGATGATTGAAGGTTCAAAATGGCGGAGACCTTCGGAGACATGGAGGCGGCAGAGAAGATCCGCACCGCGGACACCGGCGTGAAGGCGGAGGAGGAGATGGGCAAGATCAAGAACTTCGACCAGGCCGCCTGGGACGTGGTTTGCCTCCCCAGCCCCCCCCCCTTCAATCAAACCCTCCATCTCCACCCCTGGCTCCAGGTGAAGATGAAGCACTGGGAAGAGGGCCAGAAGCTGAAGGTGGAGCAGGTGCGCTGGATCCAGAGCCTCCTCGTCTTCTCCGACAAGATCTACATCGCCATGGCCTCCCAGGACAAGGTGCCCCCATCATTCACCCCTCCCCTCAGCCTGACCTCACCAGTGAAAAGAGTTGCAGCTCTGGGGCACCGGGTGGCGCAAGCAGCGTCAGGAGGCGGGGCAGCCGAAGATGTGGGACGGTGAGAACGAGGGCGGCAAGGCCCTCATGCGCCTCCGCGAGAAGCTCAAGCCCACCCACGCCTGGATGGGCGACAAGGAGGAGGAAGAGACCAAGGTTCCTCCACTCCCCCATCCTTCCCTTTACCCTCAATCATCCCATCTCTCTTCTGCAGAAGAAGTACGAGGAGCTGAAGCGGACCTTCTGGCGTCGTCCGGACAACCGCAAACGCGAGGGTGAAGACGGGATGAACGGTGGTCGTGGCGGCGGACGCGGTGGAGGCCAGCGCGGCGGTGGACAGCGCGGTGGACGCGGTGGCGGTCGCGGTCAGCCTCTTCTGCCTCCTCTTCCCTTTTCCCATACACCCCTTGGATGCTTTGACAGGCGCCCCGGGCACCGGACGCGGAGGCCCAGCCAAGC